>JAJONQ010061366.1:0-12307 GCA_036250385.1 Solanum microdontum
CTCTAAAAATTCAACCAAGACTCATTCTAGACTTAGAATCACCCCCTGAATCCAACGGTGCCCTTGGAATTCCATTTCGAGCACCGGAACCTCGTTTGTTGACCAAAGTCAACTCTTGATCAAAATTTCACAATTTAGCAACTTAGGACCTCAAATCTTCGGTTTAACTCTAAATTCGACTCTGTAAATTCTCATAGACCCGTTTCGACATTCTAAAACTGCTAGAATCGACGGAAATCTGATTCGAGTCTCGAAACTCCAAATGACTAGAAATAGCACTTTTAACCGAACTTTAACTCTTAAAAACTCAACTTTCCAAAAACTCAACTTTTCATCAATTTTCCTTCAAACCAACTTCGAAAATACAATAATTAGGACTCGGGGCAACTATCGAGAGGGTTAAAACGGTCATTTTATGAAAATTTCCAAAAATGACCTTTAGGGTCATTGCAGTAAAGGAGAAGAAGAGCAGATCATGTCTCTTTGCAACACTATCCTAACTTTATTTCTTTTCAGCAAATAATGGTCTCAAAAAATTATTATTTTTTGGGTGGAGCTTTTTCAATGGATAATGAAATTATGTGGGAAAAGTTTAACTGAGAGCAATGTGACCGGCACATGTTTTTGTGTAAAATCCATTAATTATTTGACAAAAATTTTAACAAAAGGATGAATGTGGTTAAATTTTAAATACTTGGGGGATGTTTTCTATTAAGAAGGATAATTTAAGGATGTAGTTTAAGTTGAGGGTATAGTTTAGGGATGATTTTGGCCAAAAACTCTATCTATATGCATCTGGGATACCGATACATAGGAGAGTGGCAAGTGGGCTGGGGAGGCGCAGGCGAGATTTGTTATGTATCCCATATATATGTGAATCCACTTATAAACCATATATCTAGAACAAATTACACCTAATTTTGACTTCATGTATCACGAGATACATGTATCTGGACGTATTTGGAATCACCAAAATCTAGTAAAATTCATAATATTTCATCCTAGAGTGTATCTAAATAATTAGATCATAAACTAATGTGATTTCTATAAGTTTCCCATTATATTAAAAGTATGTTAAGGAATATTGTGTCTCACCATGGAACACTTATTGTGCTAACTAAAAGACTATATTTATATTTGTCTAGAACATTGTGCATCCAACTACTTTCCGAGAAAACAAAGGACAAAGACGGATACTTTTACATAACGTTAATTGATAAAAATATGTTTTGGTTCCTCTTGGGAACTAATATTTGAAGTTAACTATTGAATTGTACATTTCTTGCTACTTTGATTTGTTCATAACTGATTTAAGTGTTAGTTGACTCTTTATTTTTAGTTAAGAGAACACTCATGTATATATGTATATATATATATATTAATTATTTTATTTTTAAAAAAATTAAATAAAAGTTCGGTTCTTCGGCGCACTGAAGTTCTGAGACACTTATACCGAACACCTAATAGAAGGATCGAACTTTTAAAAAAATAACACCGACACCGAACCAAAAAACCAAAGAACGGAAACCAAAGAAGTGAATTAGTTCAATTCGGTTCAATTTTTTGATATTTCGGTATTTATGCCCACCCCAAGTCTCTTCCACATATTTGATTTGTTTTTTTTTTTAACTTGTTGAGAGTGGACCACTGATTCATATCAATTTTGGTTCCACAGGATAAATGGACCACCAATCTTATTTTGTTTGAGCGGAGTAGAATATTCAATAGGGGAGTCAAAGTATAAAGAAGTAAATATATATTTACAAAATGTAATTTTCTAATGAAGGGGTCTCAAATGAAACCCTTTGGACAAGGATTACTCTGCTACTAATTGAACAAGTGCATTAACGATATATTCTTGATTTTTAATGCCCTTTTTTTTTTATCTGTGGTTGATTCTCGATTTTCTTAAAATCGAAATTATGATATTTCATATCATTAATGATATTTGATTCATGATTCATGCTTATTATACCACATAAACTCTTTCCTAGCCAAAATTATTTGAAATTTTTTACCGTAGTAATTCATATGTATTATTTTCATGAATAAAGTAAGTTCAACATATTTAACATATTTTTCATTGAATGGACCACTAAAATTGTAAGTGATAAATGAAATTCGAATTTTATGGTTGAATTATATTGAATTATTTGTATATATAGGGTTTGTTTTCACTTGTAGAGAGTGGACCACTAAACTCATTTTTGTTTGAATCTTATTTACCACATGGATTGGAGATATACAATAGAAATATATGTACCATAAAAATATATTGACCATACACAAATTTACGGGTAAAATTTAAAAGAGGAATTTTTGCAAATAGCCACTATAATAAATCTGATTATGCTTCTTAGCTATAGTTTGCATATCTACGGGTTGTAGCTACATTTTAAGCTGTCTCGTTTGTATAATTCGTGGATTTATATAATTCGCGGGTACATTTGTACAATTCAGTTATTTTTTTATAAACTCGAAATAACTAATTTATACAATTACAAACATTAGAAGTGTAAAGAGTTATACAAATTCCGAATTATACAAAAGTTATACAAATTCCAAATTATACAAACGTGCGAATTATACAAAACTAAAAAGCTGAGTCACGTAATTATAACTAACAGTAGGCCGCGAATTGTAATCAAGACAATTATAGCTATATTAACTAATTAACTAGTATATGTTTGCTTATACGCGTAATTTTCTGTCACGCCCCGAGCCTACACCCTGGACTGGCACTCGAGAACCATTGCTGGCCCCAAGCGAAACCTTGGTCTAGCTTACTTACTCAGCAGAAAACTTAAACACAAGAATAGACTATCAAGGAACTTGTGAAATAACTTAGAATGTCTTTAAATAAACATTCCAACTTAGCCAAAATGGCAACCTCAAGTCTCAAAAACATAAGCCAATAATAAACAAATGAACTTAACTAACTGACTGTCTGTCTATGAAGCCTCTAAACAACTGAGATGGATGTCGGGACAGGCCCACGACATCCTAATGAACTAATAATAAAACTGAAAGCAATAAAAGGGACCCTCCGGAAGCAAGGAGGCTCACCACAAGATTCTGAGTGCTCAAACTGGATCAACGAGGCGTTGGATGCTGATCCTGATTACTGCGTCTGCATCATAAGAAGATGTAGGCCAACTGGCATCCGTACATTGAATGTACCAGTATGCGAGTTGGAAAGTTAAACAATACATAGGCTTGAAAAGATTCTGAACGAAACACTTACCTTGACTCTTCTCAACTCATAATAAAGCAATAAGACACATGCAATATATGAAAAGCTTTATAAAACAGTAAAATCAACTTAGTTCGTTAAAGAAAATGCAATAACAGACTCAACTTTACTCAGATAACCAAGTAATATAGTTTCTGTGGGAGATTCTCTAACCGACAACCACCACTATGAGCCTAAGTGATGGTACACCGTTTTACCTCACGCTGCCAAGGACCATCCTATACCATGCCAGGGGTATAGAACCTAACTCACTAAGTGGATCCACTAGTCTATGCTAAAAGCATCTTAAGGAGTCATCTAAAAAGTATGATCATTTACTACCCATGATGGCTACATGGTTTATAGAGACTTGAGTTAATATGAACTTGCATCCTCATATCGGTGCTCAATACTACTCCCAAAATATACTTAGCTCATATGTTTTAAAACAAACTTCTTTCTTTGGTTTTAGATAATTACTCAAAACTTAGCTTCAAAACTCTCTTAAAATCGATGTTTCCTTTTCTTGATCAAATGTGAAAACATTTATAAACTCTTTGGGAATACTTAGTTCCCTTATAGCTTTTTGAGAAATGAACTCAACTCTTTACTCTTTGCTTAACTTGAAACTTAAGTCTTAAAACAAGGTTAAAACGTTTGTTAAAGACTTTTGAAAACTTTAAAAACTTTGCTTTGACTTGCTTCTTAACTTCTAGACTTGACTCTTAACTTCTCTTCACTTTGATCCTAACTTTCTTTGAATTGGATTATGGATTCAAGGTTCATGATCTCATGTTTATGGATGATTTTATGATGTTTAGATGTACCTTGGAGTGTTGGAATCAACTAGAAAACATAGGTACATTGCTAAGGAACAAGTATGAAAAGGTGGGGAGCAAATGGGAAGAAGTGGCATCCCTGGCACTCTGAGAGGCGCGGGGCGCCATCCCTCAAAATTCAGTGGGCAAGTTGGGGCGGTCTGGCTGGCACGTCGCCCCAGAGCCCCACATTCAGAGGCTGCTTTGGGGCGCGCTGGCTGGCGCGACGCCCCACCCCCTTCCCCAGGTGTTTGACGACTTTTTTTCTTCATTTTTCAACTCTAAATTCTCTAAACTTCAATGGTTATTTCCCCAAATGCTTAGAATCATTTATGCCCTCAATATATGATAGATTCAAACCGAAATTACACCCAGAAAAATGAATCAAATCGCAAGAAACTTCAACAACACAACCCACAAGAATTCAAATGAAACCTTCAACAATGTTCATCAAGAACTCAATTTCTAAACTTTCAAAGACTTAAATTCTCTGAATTAAATCATGTTGGTGCGTGGGTGAAATAACCCAACGCTATATGATCTCACATACCATTTAGGGATCACCCCCGACGAAATCCACAAGCTATCCTTGACGAAATCGACGAATCTTGAACGTTCTTCTTTCTCCTCTTTTCTCCTCTTTTCTCCTCTTCTTCAAGCCCTAGAGTAAAATTCACTTTTCTAAACTAACTAAAATCTGACTTTACCCCAATTAAACTCCTAAAAGCGAATTAGGATAATTAGCTAAGGAAAAGACTAAATTACCCTTCCAAAATCCGGATTAGACTTTCCTTAATCCAATAGCCCAACTTCCAAAGGGCATAACTTACTCATACAAACTCGGAATCGTGCAAACTCGGCAGCGTTGGAAATATCATTCCAAGAGCTTTCCAACCATATCTGGAAGTACACCTTACTCATCCTGAGATAGGAGTTATGGCCGTTTGAAGTTGACCAAAACTCAACTTTTCCTAACTTAAACAAATTTTCCAGATTTTCATTCTTTCCAAAAATGACTATTTCCAATTATTAGATTCTTCTTAGTTATTTCAAATTGCGAGATGTTACATTTTCCCTATTTAAAATGTTATTCGGAGTTGAAGCCCAATGGATATTAAAAAAATAATCTCTTAAATCATTTATTTTAAGAACTTAAACCCTACAATCAATTAAATTGACGATCTCATTAACTCAACTAATGCCTATTCAGGTCACATAAAACTTTTTAAATACATAAAAATATGAGTAGTTTAAGTTTTGTGAATCGTCGGTGTACAAAATTTTCTACACCATCAGTTACTTTTAATGAGATTTAACCATAGTAACTTACTTTAATAAAATAACCATAATTCATGAAAAAAGAAAATCAACAATTTACTAAAAAAAAAAAAGAACAACAACAGGTAGTTGAATCATACTTGGATTCTAACCAAAATTATTTCCATAATTAAATTGTTTTTTTCCAAAGTTAATTACAATTACTATGTTTATCGTAGGTTTTTCACTTTTTTCTATAGCTCAAGTAATTCTTCACAGCATCAAACTTTTTCACAACATCAAAAATTGTCAATCGGTAAGAAATAATTTTTAAAGTGTCAAATGATTTTGAAACTTGACACGCTTCTTTTACTTAGTGATATATCATCATGCAATTAGAACAAATTTCACATTTTTCTCATTTAGAAACATAAAAAAAGCCCTTTTAAACACATCTTCACGAGCAAAAGAATTTCAATGCACTAAAAACAAGTGAACATAGTCTCCCGAAAGGTGTATATTGTATCTTAAAGTGTCTTCATATTGTCCCCAATACTTAAGCTCTGCTCTTTAGATGATTGGGAAGGAGTTTATTTATTGAACTTTCACTAATATTAAATATATTTTATCGTAAACATGTTGACTATTTATATGATCAGATTTATAATTAATTGTAAGCTATCTTACATTTATAATTGTATTTAGCAAGATTAATGGAAAAGTTAAACGTAGATGAGCAAAATATAGGAGTTGAAGTTCCCTGAGAAGAAAGTGACGTACTTTGGAAGAACATAATTTTGGTTAGAATCCAAGTCTGATTCAACTACCTTGTTTATGTTTTTTTTTTAGTAAATGTTATTTTATTAAAGTAAGTTACTATGGTTAAATCTCATTAAAAGTAATTGATGGTGTAGAAAATTTTGTACATTGACAGTGCACAAAACTTAAACTCTAAAAATATTTCTTTTTTACCAATTTACACGTATAATTTTCCTAGAGAAGGACGAATTGAACAGAAATTCTTCGTCACACAAAGTCGCACAACAAAACAAATTATCTAGATCTAAATACAATCTAAAAATCTTTTATTTTACACTCTAACGAAGGGTCTCATCAAATGACACACCTCAGACAAAGATGACTCTGTCACTAAATGAATAAAAATCCCCCATCACACAAAGCTGCACAACTAATATATTATCTAGATCTAAATACAATCTATTAAAAAACTTTTATTTTACACTCTAACGAAGGTCTCGATCATCAAAGTACACCTGTCAGACTCTAATCCCCCATCACAAAAAATCACACAAAAAATTATCTAGATCTAAATACAATCTATATATGTTTTCCTCTATAAATAGTTCACCTCATTTTCACATCAACTCAAATAACAAGGTCATATAATATAACTCACTATTAACCCTAATCTCTCAATGGCATTGAAAGTTGTGTTGTTGTTGTTGTTCCTTGCCATGTTTGTGTTGACAGAGCATAATGCTATGGCACAAGACATTGACCCAAAATGTGCAGCATTTTGTGTAATAAGATGCAATACAAGGCCGGTATGCCTATCTAGGTGCCTTGCCAAGTGCTATATAACTACAATCACATATGAATCAGTTGATACTGAGCCTGCAAATCGTGGTTGTAACGTTGGATGTTCTCTTGGTCACTGCTTCAAGTTTCTCATCAACTATGGTACCTCTTCTTGTCTTTTTTTTTTTCTTCGTACTGATATGCAAAAAAAGTTACAATTTGAGTTTGACATCCCAAATAGATATCATGGAGAGGTTATATATGATCTTAGCCAGCTTAATTATGACATATTAATCTTGAATTATACGCATCAACTTATAGTAGAAAATGTCTGGAGTTTCACGGTTTATTAAAACAAATGTGTATAGATTAATGAAAAGACATATTTTACCTGGTTAACTTAATTGAAGTTCTATTAAATGTTTTAAGCATTTCTTTCTCATATATGAAAAGTACTAATTCTTTTTATTATTTTATATTATTTCTGCAGATAATGAGAAGTTTGGAAGTTGCATGACAAGCTGCAATGAGAACTATTGCATTGGTGGTAATATTGCTTTAGAGAAAGCTTAAGAAAAAGCATTAAGAAATTATGACCACAAGGTATATTTGTGTCATCTATGACACTATGCTACTAAATACTTCTGTGGTAATAATTTTCTAAAATATGTATTTGTGTTTTGTATTGAATAAATCTTTTGTGCTTTAATATTCCTATATATTAAAGCACGAGAGAAGATTGTTGTTGCATATCATTTTGTTATTTATCGTATTGTTTTAATTATGATTATAATTTTTAAATAAATTGTATCATTTTTTTCTTCATTACATAATGTGATATATCAGTTGAAGAAACCTTACCCCTTGTGCAAGAACCAGATTCTTGTACGTTTACCTAAGTAAAGACACAACATAATAAAATAAAATTTTTATCATGGAAACCTTCCTCCCTCAAGGAAGGAAAAAACCACACCACAATTTTATTAACTTCAAACTCAATTCAAGATTACAACTTAATAATCAATGAACTAACTCTACTCTCCAAGAAGTCAAACTCGCTCCTTGTTATAACTCTCTCAAACTCAACACTCCAAGAAGTCAAATCAATCTCTATAAACTTTTCCTCGAATACTAATCTTTTTCTCGAATATTAATCTTTTTCCTCGAATACTAATCGATCTTTTTCCTTATAGAGTTAGTTTGCCTTTTTCTTTATTCGTGTTGGACTCGTCTGTTTTTATTATTTTTCTTTTTTTAACTTGAATTGCTGATTAGGATCAAACTTTTCCTGTTTTATATCTAAATGGGTGAACTTCTTCCCGCCTCTTTACTTTTGAAGTTTGGTACGTGTTATGTGACTCTGGTTCATGTTGTCACTTGTCCTCATCAAAAGCATTTCAAGAGATTTGTCAAACCATCGTCGGTAATTTAAAAGACAAGCCTTGAAAATTATGATATGAGATAGAACTATTATAAAAACATAATATCAGACTATGGTATGCTTGTCCTATTCACTATTTTGATCATGCTTACTCAGAAATTATGGCCATAAAGTACGTTATAAGAAAAATTACATAAAATGTCCTAATTGCAGATGATGATGCTGCTTCTTCTTCTTCTTCTTCCTATTTAAAATATAAAATAAAATAAGATAAAATTCGGCATATCGCAAGTGTCATTTTTTTAGTGAATTATATATCAAAAGACTCGAAACATATAGTCACGAAATACTTGATGACAAAATACAAATAAATGTTCCAAGAGGGGGTCCATACATGCATGCATACTTTTTATTTTATTTTTTTGATCAAAAGATGCATGCATACTTACAAATGAACAATACAGTTTCATTTGTTGTGGTCCTAATTAGATTAAATTTCAATTCAAACATTATATTTTTTTATTTTCAGATGCTCAAATTCAAAATTTCTAACTAAAGGTGGAGAAATTTCATTCCACCCATGACCCTTTAAAGAGTGTTAAGTTAAACTCCTTCATTCAAAAATTATACTATGTAAATTGTTAAATCCAGGGGAGAAGGCACAAGTACCCCCTAGACTATGACCGAAATCCCAGAGACACACCTTAACTAAACTAAGGTCCTACTACCTCCCTGAACTCATTTTATATATAATATTGTACACCTTTTTGGCTTATGTAGCACACCCCGTGACTCCACGCAGTTGAGGCGCGTGGGATATATTTGAATGTCACGTAAGCCAAAAAGATGTACAAAATTACAAAAAAATGAGTTTAGAAGGATAATAGGACCTTAGTTTAGTTAAGGTGTATCTCTGAGATTTGGGTCATAGTCTAGGGATGTACTTCTACCTTTTTCCTTAAATCCAGATAAGTTATATGAATTTGTATGATGGATAATCCATGTTCAACTAGTGGCGGAGTCACCCCTGTCGTAGAGGTGTCATTTAAGACCCCTTTAATATTGAAGCTACATTGCACATATGTAAAATATCTCTTCTTTTTTTAGGTACATACAGTATATATATTAAAGGGAAAATGCTTTAACTCCCCCTCAAACTTGTACCGAAAAGTCAGTTACCCGTTTCAACTATTATGACGACATATATATTACACACATTTACTATTAAAAAATGAATTTATTTACTACCTGCGATGTATAGTACCACTCTCATAATGAAAAGTGTCTCAAACTTGCGCCACATTAATGCCATCTCATTGCCACATCAGATGCCATGTCAGATTTCAAATAAAATTCTCCATGTCATTCAAATGTTTCTTCTTCCATGAACAACACCATGAAATCACTAATATTGCCATCATATTAGTACCAAATCTCTATATTTCACCATAAAATTCTTCTCTTTTTTTAGCGCAACAAGACTATGAAATAACTGAGCAAGATTTCTTTGAAATAAATTCGTTATGTATTCACCATCATAAAAGCACAAAAATAACTTCCCAGGAAATCTAAAACAAAGCAAAAATGGAAAAGAAAATAAAAACAAAACAAACAGAATTTTCTCTTCAGGTATGCAGAGGTAAAATTAGAACTTTCAAAATTGTCATTACTTAAAAAAATATTCTTAAGTTGCAACCTTCTTGTTAAGATTTGCAAGCTCCTATCTCACCACGCCAATCACAAATTTCACCATCTATAATAAATCCACCATCAAAATCACGCTATCACCTTCGTTCCTACAAAATTTATAAAAATCCACCACAAAATTCAATATTTACCTACAGATCCATCATTATATTTTATTTTTTAAAAGCAATCATCAATTTTATCAACCACCAACAAAATCGAAGTGAAATATCGGATATAATCATGAAATTAATGGTGAAATCAAATTATCATTAAAATAGAATATGATGGGGGAGCGGGATTTTGTTGGAGGTGGGGTGAGGTGGGATGGATGAAAATCAGATATGAAAAATAATGAAAGAAAAAAAAATGAAGAAGATGAAGGCGGGGTGCAGTGTGAAGAAGAAGAGGTGTAGTGTGTGGGTAGAAAGAAGATTTTGATTATTTTTTTTTTTACTTTATTTTTTATTTAACGTGCTTGTAATTTACTTTTTGGTATAAGTTTGAGGGGAAATTAATTATGCATTTTCCCTATATTAAATCCTCGCGATTTCTTTATATATTTACTTGTTAATATTTTAAACTTTTTTTGTGAAAATTTTGTCTCCATCATTATATTTGAGGATAACTATTTATTTCAATTTTGCAAATAATTTTTTCAAATCCAACGTATTTGTAACACCTCGCTATTTGAAAGAACTAGAATTTGGAAGAAACCGTTTTTGGAAATAATCAAATTTGAAAAGTTTGACAAAATTAAGTTAAGGATGAGTTTTGATCAACTTCAAACGACCATAACTCCTAGCTTAGAATGAGTTAGGTGTGCTACAAGATACCGTGGGAAAGATCTTTGAATTATCTTTTCAAAGCCATCGAGTTTTCTCAATTTCAAGTTCGTATGAGGGAGATATGCCCATTTGAAGTCGGGTTGTCTAGATAAGGAAAGTCAAAAACGGATTTTTGGAGGGTATAATGGTCTTTTCCATACCCAATTAATTTATTTCGTTTTTACCAAATCACGCTAGGGATTTGGAGAAAGAACTCAAGAGGAGAAAGGAGAAGAAAAGTTCAAGATCCATCAAGTTCTTGAGATTTTGGTTGTGGTTTTCGCCAAGGATTAAATCCTACGAGGTATGTGAGTTCACATAGCATTTGTTTCGTTCACCCACGCGTCAAACATGTTTATTTCAGTATGATTTTCGTCCTAAAAGATTGAGAATTTGATGTTCTTGAGTTGTGTTCTTGAATTGCATTCATTCTTGAATTTGGGAAGAGATTTAGGAGTTCTTGAGAGTTTAATGTCGATTGTTAAAGTTATTTTGAGTTAGATTCTAGTGTACATATACTGGGTATTTGAATCTAAAGACAAATTGAGAAAAAGAATCGAAATTAGGCACATTGGGGTTGGAAAACGAAGAAGGAAAAAGTCGAGCAGGTTTTGGCACACAAGTCCGCGAAATCACCTCCGTGTCGCGTAGAGGACGCGGGCTCCTCTGTTTCAAAAATTAATTTCACGATCAAATATTTAAATGCATCTCCGCGTCATGGACTTGCTTCCAAACAATGATTTCTTGATCGTTTCTCATGTTTAACTATCTAAAAGCACTCCTAAACATCACAAGATCTTTCCTATCACAAATCATAACCTTGAATTGACAATTCAAATTCAAGGTAGAGTAAGAGTCAAGTCTTGAGAGTTCTTCGAGTCATTTTAAGAAGTCTTTTACAAACCTTTTAAATTTGTTTTAAGACTTAAGCATTGAGTTGAGTAAGAGTAAGAGTAAAGTTCATTTCTTCAAAAGATTATACGGGAACTAAGTATTCCCAAGAGTTAAAATATTTTCACATTTAAACAAGAAAGGAAACACCGATTTCCAAGAGAGATTTTAAGCTAGGTTTTGAGTAATAATCTCAAACCACAGAAAGAGCTATGTTTTCAAACATATGAGCTGAGCATATTTTGGGAGTAGTATTGAGCACTGATATGGGGACGACTTCATAAAAACTCAAGTCTCCATAAACCATGTAGCCATCATGGATAGAAAGAGTCATATTTTTTAGATGATTCCTTAATGCTTTTTAGCATAGACTAGTGGATCCACTTAGTTGAGGCGTTTTATATCCCGGCAAGTTATAGGACAGTTCTGACAGCGTGGGCGAGACGTTGTATCACCACTTTAGCTCATAGTGATGGTTGTCAGTTAGAGAAACTCCCACAAAATTATATTACTTTGCTAAATGAGTAAATTGAGTTGTTATTACTGTTTAAATGCTTTATAGAAATTGTACCTTTACTGTTGTTTTATTTTGCATTTGAGTTGAGTATCCATGAGTTGAGTAAAGTTAAGGTAAGTGTTCTTTTCAAATTCATTTCAAGCTTATGTCGTGTTTAGT
>JAJONQ010061368.1:0-10112 GCA_036250385.1 Solanum microdontum
GTGTACCATTTGTTAATAATGACTTGTAATGACTCAGCACAATTTTCAATTCTGCCAGTCATTTCAAACCATTTGAAGAATTCGATTTCACAACCAATTCTTCTCATATCTTTCATCCATAAATCTCTAAAGGATTCTCTTTGCTTAAGAGTATAAGAGGAAACATACCATTTTCTCTTTACCTGATTGTCAGGATGAGTCCATTGTTCTTGCAGGATGTTAGGGTTAGGTTCAAAGGTTTTATTTACCTTAAGCATTCCTAACCAAGATGGTTTTTCCTTGGGGGGTTCCATCTCTCCTTGAGTTAATTTATTCATGTCTATATTTTAGCAGGAACCCTATTTTGAGTTATAATTTTTGAGCATCTTTTAAAGAAAACATTTTTGTCTTGAACTGATTATTTGAGAAAGCAAAGATGAGTTTTGAGAAAGAGTTTTAAACATGATTTGAGTAAGCGTATAAGGGAACTAAGTTTTCCCAAATGTATCACTTTTTTTTACATTAAGAAAAGATAAATTTTGATTTTTAAAGATAGTATGAGTTTGGAGATATTTCGGAGCACTTACCTCTTTTAAGAGGATATTTTGAGCAATTACCTCAAATTGAGAAAAAATATGTTTTATACATTTGAGTATAAGTATATATTTATTGGGAGTAGTATTGAGCTTCGATATGGGGATGAGTTCAGACAATTCACATTCCAAATAAACCATGTAGCCAACATGGCTAAGGAATCGTACTTTTTAGACGACTCCTTATTTCTTTGAATCAGAGCTTTGGTGGATCCACTTAGCTAAGATGTTCTATATCCCAGCAAGGTATAGGAAAGTTATGGCAGCGTGGGTGAGATGATGTATCATCACGTCTATCATAGTGTTGGTTGTCGATTTGAGAATCTCCTAAGTAGACTTAAAAGTGTATTTTTATCATATCACCTAATATGTTGAGTTCAAAGGTGAGTAAGAATTTGAAACGTTTCAATGATTTCACTCTTTTATTTCTTTACATACATTTAAATATATATTTATATCTATTTGTCCTTTAATTAAGTCATTTTGCTTCGGCTATATTACATATTCGTTAATTCAATGTACTGATTTCATTCGAGATGCATATTTTCATGATGTAGATATAGTTTTTTAGGATCATTAAATGGCACTCTGTTGAGATCACTTTGGACTTCATACTAGGTTTGGTGAGCCTTCCTTGCATTCCATAGGACTTCACTTTTGTGTTTTAGTTTAGGAGTTTTGAGCTGTCATGGGTCTTATCCCGACATCCATGTTGAACTATAAAAGCTCCATAGAAAGTTAGTGTTGAGTTTCTTTCAGTATTTTCTTTAAACTATTTTGGCAAACTATCATTTATTTCACAATATTTTCAGATAATTTTGAGTATACTATTTTGAGATAGTTTGAGTTTGAGAAGTTTTGAGACTTTTGAATTTAAATTCTGTTTTAAAACCTAAATCTGCTTGAGTTAGTCTGCCACTAAGTAGTCAGGGGGTGGTCATTCGGTAATCTATTTAGGTTTCTCAAACTTCAGGTTTGGTAATTTGGTAATTGGTAGTTAAAAGTATATATCAAATACCAAATTCTTCGATTTTGGTTTGGTAATTTGGGAAACGGTAAATTAAAATTTGGTTTGGTACAGTATTCGGTATTATCATAGTGAAGTTATAGTCAATTGTATTACAAAGTTAATACTATTTCTCCAGTCATTTGTTTTTTTATGTTGACACACGATATAATAGAAGATCAACAAGTAAGAAGACATAAAGGAAAGCAAATCTATACAACTACAAGACATGTATTTGGAGTATGCATGCTTATTCTTTAACTTTCTCTTTGGACTTTGGGTATCTTACTATGTATGCTTATGAAGTGACGTATATGTGTGTGATTTCAATGAAAGTGTGATGATCATGTTTAGAATGTAAGTGTGTTATGATTGAATGTTATTTCTCAATTAACACCTATGAATGATTAGCCTTTATGTGCAAGGTGATTCTCCCATACACAGTCACTCATGAATGACTAATGAATGAAGTTCTATGATAATGTTAATGATGATGGGCTAATTGAAAGGCTATTCTCAATTGTACTCTAATGAATGATAATGACTTATTGTGAAAGGACATTCTCACAATAAGGGGATTCTTAGGTTAAAGGCTATTCTCATCTTTGAATCTATGAGCTTTCTAATGAATGAATGTTGGGATGGGATGGATGCTCATCCGGGAGTTGATGTGGGGTATCTAGTGACAATCCCTATATCCCGTTTTAATGAATGTTGGGTTTGACATGGATACTCAACCGTTTGTTGAGGCGGGGTATCTAGTAACAATCTCTTATCCCATAATGAAAGAATGTAATGAATGTCAAGTACTCCGTGGGGAATAATGCTAAGCACCGAGAGGATATGAATTGAGATGGATGCTCATTCGGGAGTTGAGGTAGGGTATCTAGTAACAATCTCTTGAGATGGATGTTCATCTGTGAGTTAAGGCGGGGTATCTAGTAGCAATCTCCCTATCCCATAACTATGTGCCCACATAGGTCTAGCTAGTGGATCCACTTAAGCTACAAAAATGATGGTCCTACCTTAGGCAAGTAGGAATCCCTTTATTCGGTGAGGGTGACACTGGGATTCCATGTCAAGCTCACATGGTTTATGTCAGTTAAGGCTTACCCTCACAAAGAATGTTAATGAACTATGGCTTCTTAAGAATGCACTACTTAGTGTGGGTGGTGGTATGGGATGCCATTTATGCATTGCATAAGTACACTTTGAGAGAGGTTGTGGTGTGTTCCTTTATAATGTTAAGTGTCATGAATGTGCTATTATGATGATGTTAATGAAGAATATTGATCTAGTATCAAAATGAATGAAGGTGCTCTTAATGTAATGAAGTTAATGAAGAATTTTGACTTGTATGAGTAATGTGAAGATGCGTACTATACTTGGATTGTATTATGAGTTACTTCCTTGTCATGACTTAATGAATATGAATGTGCCTTGTCTATAGTGATTTCAAGGAGTACTTAGTGTGAGTAGTATTATGGGATGCTACTTATACATTGCACAAATATGACTTAGAGTTGCCCTAGGTGCTGGTCTTGATGTGTTTGTGTGATTTATGAAATGTTTATGTCTCTTGTGTATGAGTATTGTGTAAGAATGGAAAGGTTGAATGGTAAGTTCACTTTTGGTGACCTTAAGGTGGTACTTTGGTATGGATGGTGGTATGGGACGCCATCCATACATTGCACAAAGTATAGCTTGAGGGTTACTTGAGGTGAAGGCTTAATGTGAAGGTAAAGGTTTATATGATGATTATGTTCTAATGTGGTTTAAATGACTCGTATGTTGGTTGTGGTTGAATATTATGCCTTCTATGTTTATGTTCATGAAGGTTTTATCAAAATGGTATATATCATGACTATCAAAGAAAATGTCCGTTTTAAGCATGTTTTTGCATGGCTTCCATAGTTAGTACATCTAATGTGCTAACCCATATTTCTTCCTTTTTACCAAAGTGTAGGGTTTGGAGATATTGGTTTTCTATGCTTGAGGAATAGGTTTCTAAGGTGCTTGAAGATGAAGACTTGGTGAGTTCTCATAGTTTCGAGGACGAAACCCACTTTGTTCCTTTATGTCTTTTAGTTTATGTTAAAGATTTTGTATGGGCTAAGTCCCAATGTTGTATTCAAAGTATTAGATGGTTTGAGACAAAGTCTAGAAAGTATTCCCTTGATTTTTAATGAAATTGTCTTCGATTGTAAAGAAAGTTTTAATTCTTTTCTATTCTTCTATGTTCTCTTTGTTTAAGAATGCTATGAGGCTTGTATTAGACCCCTTCAGGGTCGAGTATGCTGTGTCACGTGTAAGGGGTGGCCTTGGGTCGTGACATTCTCTAATCGACAACCATTACTATAATCAACGTGATGATACAACATCTCGCCCACGCTTCTAGAACTATCACAAATCTTTCTGGGATATAAAACATCTTAATTAAGAACTAAAGCTCTACTCGAAAGCAATAAGGAGTCATCTAAAAAGTACGATCCATTACCCTTGTTGGCTACATGGTTTATGAGGAATGTGAGTTATCTGAACTCATCCTCATATTGGTGCTCAATATTACTCCCAATAAATATATACTCATGATCAAATGTATAAAACATACTCTTTCTCAATATGAGGTATTTGCTCAAAATATTCTCTTAAAAGAGGTACTACTCCAAAATATCTATGAACCCATAAACTCATTTAGCAATCAATTTTTTTCTTTGCTCAATGTAAATAAATGATACATTTGGGAATACTTAGTGCACTTTTACTTTCTCAAAACACATCTTTGTTTATTCAAAATATCAGTTTAAGACAAAAATGTTTGCTTTAAAATATTCTAAAAAATTATAACTCAAAATAGGGTTCATGCTGAAATATAAACATGAACTAATCAACTCAAGGATCTTATTAACAATATAGAAAACTCAATACCTAAATGAGTCAAAATCGCGGACACAGCACTAGTAACCACTAAATGCAAACTTCTAACTTTGGGCAGTTTTACTACTACTATTCATAACATTAAACACATAGTATCTTTTCAGGTGAAAATATTATCCAAGTCTAAACATACTTTACTCTTGAAGAGTATCACCTGAAACAAGGCTTAGAGAAGAGAGTCTGGGAGTACATCACATTTTTAGCATGAACGCATGATTCATATGAATAAGATTGCATTCTTTTTAATATAAATACTTAAACTCACTCATTGGCTTCTCTCAAGCCCCTCTACGAACTCATGACTTTCTGAAGACTTTTACTAAGAGTAACCTATCAATAAGGATCTGGGCTTGCTATTCAACCACCTTGAGTATGAGGGATAGTTGAATGGATTTGAGAAACACACGAGTTTGAATAAGTCCCTGATGGAATAGTTCTATTGCACAATTTAGAGTATCAAATATGGGAAAATTTTCTTAAATGTCTATAGTCCCTTATTTATAAAAGTAGGGCCCTCACAACCATGAATAAATTCCTACTGACTAGGTTCATAGACACCATTGGACAGTTGAACTCTGTCTCTGATACAAAGTTTTTCACGCCCCAAGCCTACACCCTAGACATGTCCGACACTCGAGAACTATTGATGATCCCCAAGTGAATCATTCATCTCACTAACTACTTAACCGAAGACTAACTCAAGAAGATTTAAGTTTTAAAATTACATTTAAATTCAAAAGTCTCAAAACGTCTCAAACTCAAACTATCTCGAAATAGTGCACTCAAAAGTGTCTAAAAATACTATTGAAGCAATAATAGTTTGCCAAAATACTTTAAAGAAAATATTGAAAGAAACTCAACACTAACTATCTATGAAGCCTCTATAATTTCACATTGATGTCGGAATATGACCCACGATGCCTCAAAACTACTAAATTGAAAGACAAAAGTAAAGTCCTCTGGAATACAAACAAGGTTTACCAAAGACAGCAAAATGTGCAAAGTAATCTCAACAGAGCGCATATTGATGGTCCTGAACACCTTTATCTGCCTCATGAAAAGATACAGATCCAATGACATTAATACATTGAATATACGAGTATGTAATATAGCAAACTTAAATGACTGAATGGAAGGACTGCAATAAATATAAATATATACTTAACTGATGAAATGAAATAAATGAGTGAAATAATTTAAACTTTACAAGTACTTACTCATCTCTGAACTCAAAATATTGAGTGATATGATAAAAGTACACTTTTAACTCTATTTGGGAGATTCTCTAACTGGAAACCATTACTATAAGCAAGGTGATGATACAATGTATGGCCAACGCTTCTAGAACTAACATAAACCTTTCCGGGATATAGAACATCTGAAATAAGAACTAAAGCTCTACTCGGAAGCAATAACGACTCATTTATAAAGTACGATCATTTACCTTTGTTGGCAACATGATTTATGAGGAATGTTAGTTGTCTGAACTCGTCCACATATTGGTGCTCAATACTACTCCCAATAAATATATACTCATGCTCAAATATACAAAACATACTCTTTCTTAATTTGAGGTAATTGCTCGAATTATCCTCTTAAAAGAGGTAACTGCTCTGAAATATCTCTGAACTCATAAAATCATTTAGAAATCAATTTTTTATTTTTTCAATGTAAAAAAATGATACATTTGGGAATACTTAGTTAACTTATACTTTCTTAAAACTCATCTTTGTTTTCTCAAAAAATCAGTTGAAGACAAAAATGTTTGCTTTAACTAATTCTCAAAAATAATAACTCAAAATAGGGTTCATACGGAAATATAAACATGAAAAAATCAACTCAATGATCTTAATAGCACTATATAAAACTCAATACCCAGAGATCAAGAACATAGAACTTAACAATACTACTCATCTCAAGAATATTCAAACTCTAGGATAAAACCATATATTACTTTTTTATAGAGTTAAGATAGATGTAGGGCATGAGGATGAACTCGGTTCATCACTGTGATAGCCTTACATATCTGGAAGAATAAAGTTCTTGAAGAAGAACTTGATTGGAAAACTGGAAATCCTAGCTTTTTCCTTCCATGCGATTTTTCTTAGAGCTGAAGAGTGGAGAAGAATCTTGTATTGAAACCTTAAGTTTCATGAAGAGAATCTAGAAAACTCAATACCTAGATATGAAGAACTTGGAACTCAACAATACTACTCATTTCAAGAATATTCAAACTCCATGATAAAACCATAGATTACATTTTTATGGAGTTGAGATATATGTAGGATGTGAGGATGAACTAAGTTCATCATTGTGATAGCCTTACATACCTGGAAGAATAAAGTTCTTGAAGAAGAACTTGATCAGAAGACTGGAAACCCTAGCTTTATTCATCCTTGCGTTTTCTCTTGGAGATGAAGAGTGGAGAAGAATCTTGGAATGAAACCTTAATATTATTGAAGATAATCTTGAACTTGGAGTCTTTAAATGTTTACAAATTGGAGAAATTCTTTCTTGGAGTTCTTGATCTTCAGAAGAATGAGAGTTTTAGATTTTGAGAGTTGTTCCACTAAAAACGACCATAAATTTTTGCTTAGCATTTAAACATAGGCAAACTTGGTTGTTTTTGAAAGAAGACTCATAGACCTTTAATTTGATTGGTTATAGATCACTTAATTCATTATACGTCGTGAAATATGAGCATTTGAAGTTGACCTTTATATGAACTCATGCTAGAACTTAGCCAACATGAATGCTTTGAACTTGGATTGGTGTTTGAGGTCCCTTATGACCCTAGATCACTTTAGCTACTCTTCATACAATTTGTAAAAGACCATATACACATGATCAAGTAGGAAATTACATGGTTCAATCTCATATACCTACGGTAAATGATTCAGATTTTAAGGGTAGAGTTGCGAGGTGTTATAGAAGGATTCAAGTGGTAGCTTAGAAATTATTGGGGTGTTACACTGCAGATAGGACTCAATGCCCAATAAGGTGGTCCACTTCTTGCAAATGCGAAAAATCATAAATATCCTACACTAGTTCACGTATATCAACTAGTTTTGGCATGATCCAAATCTTCGTGAGTGTGCTCGAGATTTGTTCGAAAGCTTATGCCCGAAACAAAATATATTACCCTACCAATTTTGATATTCCAAACTCAACAGAGAAGTCAAAACTTCCATTTGAGTTTGTCTAGACCAAAAGTGGTCCCACGCCCAAACTCTATTTTAGACCAAAATATACAAAGGGACTTAGAATTAGTCTGGGAGCCTTAGGATCTGCACAAAGGGTCGTTCTAAAATAAAATCAACATTTTGAAGCTAACCACACTGATGAAATTCTCATTCGAGTATATTTACTAACAGTGGTGACCGAGGTTAAACTTAGGCCAAACCTCAAAAGCTAAAATGTCTAATCTTACAAACTCACATCGAAAGCCTTGGGATTTGTGCCAACTATGCGACTAGCCTAAAATGACCCTCACGAAGCTAATAAAAGTTTTATAATTGCATTCTGAGGCCATCTTCCTGAACTTTTGATTAAATTCAACCGTTCTAGCATCAAAAGCTCAAAAACACATAAATTTGCATAGGACCAAACGAACGACCAGGTGACCAAGCTGTCATTCCTCACAAGTCATAAATAATTTTGGTTGCTATAGGAATGCCCAAAATTATGAAAAGAAGGCAGTATCATAGAAATGACACGGAGGGTCATTACAACATCTACTACTTAAAATGACTTTTGTACGCAAAAGTAAGAGTCAAGAAGTACCTGGAAAGCTTGAATAAGCCGGGTAAATTTTCTTGAATCTCATGCTCAGTCTCACAGTTGGCGTACTAAACTAGATGATGCTTCCAATGGACCTTCACCAAAGGAATGACTCTTGAATGAAACCACCGCATATCTCTCGATTGAATAGCAGCTGCTCTTTCAGAAAGGTCAAATGATCATCCAACTCAACTGCATCATACTAGAGCACATGAGAATAATCAGGAACATACCACAACAATATAGAAACATGAAATTTTTTGTGAATAGCTGAAAATGCTGGAGGTTAGGCTAACTCATAAGCAATATCACAAATTATCTAGAGGATCTCAAATGGCCAAATATACCTAGGGCTAAAATTGCCCCACCTCCCAAATCTCATTATACACTTCATGGGTTACATAGAGAGGAATACTCGATCATCAACTAAAAACCTCAAAGGACGATGCATACAATCAACCTAACTCTAGTGTCTATTCTTATCTTAAGACTATCTTAAATCATCCACACCTGATCCAGGGCCTCCTAAAGCAAATCAGTACCATGTGGCCTAGGCTTTGTAGACTGAAACAAAAAATTGGAGAGAGACAACATCTATCATACAAGCCCTCAAACGGGGCAAATTGAATGCTAGAGTGGTAGGTATTTTTATACATAAACTCTGTTAAAGAAATGAACTAGTCCCAATAACCTCCAAACTCCAAAACACAGGCCCACAATATAACCTCAAGAAATTGAATGGTACACTCCGACTGCCCATTGGTGTCAAGGTGGAATGTCATTCTAAGGTCTACATGAGTGCCTAACTCCTCTTGAAAGGTCCTCCAAAAGCTAGAAGTGAACTTAGAACCCCGAACTTAGATAATAGACACATACACCCTACGAAGATGAACCATCTCCAAAATATGGATACGAGCCAAACTCTTGGCATTAAATAAAGATTGAATAGGGAGGAAGTTTTTGACTTGGTCAATCAGTCAATGATGAACCAAGTATTGTCAACACCTCTAGAAGTTCCAACGAAAACCTATAACAAAATCCATAGTGATGTGATCCCACTTCCACTCGGAAGTGAGTAATCCTTCTCAGTACCGAGCCTCATATGTTCGGCCTTCACCTAGTGGCAACATAGGAAATGTGACACACAGTTTGAAATATATCTCCTTATACAACTCTACATATAGTACTGTGTTAAATCATGATACATATTTGTGGTGCCCAAATAGATTGAATATCTAGAATCATGATCCTCTCAAAGGATCAACTGAATCAAGTCCCCAATTTTTAGAGCAATAATACGTCCACCAAATATGAAAACCCTATTTGAATCTAAGGTACTTGATCTAGTTCACTCTCTAACACTCGATCTTGAAGAGCCATCAAGGTCTTATCCTCAAACTAGCAACCACAAATCCATGCAAGTAAAGAAGACTAGACTCCAACATAGGCCAACACACACCTAGAATCTGAAATATCTAACCGAATAATCCTGTTGGAAACAGAATGAATGTTCAAACCCAAAGGTCACTATACACTAGAAAGGAAGGATAGACAACCCATACTCACTAACTTCTGGCTCTAGGAATCCGTTACAATATTTGCCTTGCCTAGATGATGAAGATTAGTAAGGTCAAAGTCCTTCAGAGCTCAATCCAATGAAGCTACCTCTAATTATGGTCCTTGTGGCTCATAATGTAATGAAAGCTCCTGTGATTAGTGTAGATGGCATAATGAACTCCATACATGTAGTTCCTCCAAATCTTAAGCACAAAAATTATTGTCGCTAGCTCCAAGTCATGAGTGAGGTAGCTTCACTC
>JAJONQ010061369.1:0-18917 GCA_036250385.1 Solanum microdontum
GTGACAAAAGTCCATGTTGATCATGTCCCACTTCCAAATTGGAAGTTCTATACACTGCATATAACCTCCGGGCTTTTGATGCTCTACTTTTACTTGTTAACAATTTGGACATTGAGCTACGAATTCTGCAATGTTCATCTTCGTGTCCCCCACCAATACATTTCTTTCAAGTCGTGACACATTTTAGTTGACCCCAGATGGACAGAATATCTCGAATGATGTGCTTCCATCATAATCCTCTTTCTTAATTCATCTACGTTAGGTACACACTATTTTTTGACACCAAAGTACTCCCTCTTGCGTAAGCTCAAATGCCTTTGTCATACCCTGTTGTACATTCTCCTTAAACTGTAATAGAATAGGATCAGTGTACTGCTTCTCTTTCACTTCCACTACTAATGAGGATTCTGATGCATTTTGCACAACAACCCCTTCGTCTGGAGATTCAAGAAGGTGAACCCCCAAGCTAGCTAGTTGACATAGATCCTTATTTATTCCTTGTCTTTCCATAGACTGCCCATAAGTGCTTGCCATTAATTTATGACTTAATGCATCATCTACTACATTTGCTTTCCCGGGATGATACAAAATATCAATGTCATAATCTTTTAATAGCTCCAGCCATCTTCACTGCCTTAGATTTAGGTACTTTTGCTTAAAGGTATATTGTAAACTCTTGTGATCAGTGTATATGTCAACATGAACTCCATACAAGTAGTGACACCATATCTTGAAAGCAAATACAACTGCTGCTAGCTCTAGATCATTAGTTGGATAATTTTTCTCATGTGGCCGCAGCTGCCTGGAGCCATAAGCTATTACTTTACCATGCTGCATCAGTACACATCCTAGGCCCACTCCCAAAGCATCATAATACACTGCATACCCTTTTGTGCCTTCTATAAGTACCAATACATGTGTAGAAGTTAATTTATTCCTCAGCTCTTGTAAGCTTCTTTCACATTCATCACTCCACTGAAACTTGGTTTCTTTGTGTGCTAGCTTTGTTAAGGGTGCAACAATGGAAGAGAATCCTTCAACAAACCTTCTGTAATAACCTGCCAATCCAAGGAAACTACGAATCTCTGTAGGCGTTGTAGGTCTTGGCCAGTTTTTCACGGCTTCTATCTTCTGGTTATCAACCCGTATTTCTTCATCGAATACAATATGACCTAAGAGTGCCACACATTTCAACCAAAACTCAAAGTTAGAGAACTTCACATACAACTTATGATCATGAAGAATTTGTAAAATTTGCCGCAAGTGATTAGCATGGTCATCTTCCGATCTTGAATACACCAAAATGTCATCTATGAATACTATCATGAACACATCTAGAAATGACTTAAATACACTATTCATCAAATCCATAAAAGTTGTTGGTACATTTGTAAGCCTAAATAACGTGACTAAAAACTCAAAATGACCATATCGTGTCCGTAAAGTTTTCTTGGGAATATCTTTGTCTTTGACCCTTACTTGGTGATAACCTGACCTCAAGTCAATTTTTGGAAAACACCTAGCACCTTGTAACTGATCAAACAAATCATCAATTCTAGGGAGGGGATATTTGTTAATAATGGTTACCTTATTCAACTGTCAGTAGTCGATAAACATTCTTAACAAGCCATCTTTCTTGCGTACAAATAAAACTGGTGTTCCTTATAGGGACATACTAGGCCTTATGAATCCTTTTTCTACTAAGTCTTTTAATTGCTCCTTCAACTCCCGTAATTCTGCCAGGGCCATTCTATATGGAGGGATGGATTTAGGTTGAGTAACTGGAATCACATCAATACCAAACTCTACTTCTCGTTCTGGAGGCAAACCGGAAAGATCTTCAGGAAATACATCATGAAACTCATTCACTACCGGAATGGATTGAAGAGTTGGTGGCTCTGCATCTATATTTTTCACTCTAACTAGATGACATATGTAACCTTTGGACATCATCTTTCTTTGCCATAAGATAAGAAATAAATTTACTTCTTGGTGTCCCAATATTACCTTTCCATTCAAGGACTGCCTCTTTTAGAAAATGGAAATGCACCATCTTAGTTCGGCAATCTACCGTGGCATAACAAAAAGCTAACCAATCCATACCCATTATAACATCAAAATCTACCATTTCTAGCTCAACTACGTCAGCCAATGTATCATGATCATAAATAGTTACAATGCAATTACGATAAACCATTCTAGCTATAATAAACTCACCAATCGGTGTAGACACTTCAAATGGCTTCCCTAATAATTCTGGTGTTCTTTGAACTTTTCAGCAATCAATGGAGTAACATATGATAGTGTAGACCCTGGATCAATTAATGCATATACAATATGTGAAAAGATAGACAATGTACCTGTAACCACATCCGGTGAGCCTTCTAAATTTTGTCGATCCCCTAGAGCATATTTGTGATTCTGAACTCCACTAGAACTAGCTGCTCCCCTAGCTCCTCTACCATAACCAGTAGGTATCTTTCCCCTACCCAAACAAGGTGCTAATGATGAGGATGCAACAACTGATCTAGTAGGTTGTGTCACAATACCCACACCCCTATGAGGGCAACTTCTCATCATATGACCCGGTGTACCATACCAAAAACAAACATATGTCCCAAACCGACATGCACCTAAATGATTTCTTCCACATTGTTTACAAGGCTGTTGAGGAGGTCTTGATTGGCTCATACTTCCCTGCTCTTGGTACCCCGCTATTCGTGAACCTTGGCTTTCACCTCTTTGCCCAAACTAATTGCCCCTAAACTCTTGAAACTGAGGTGGGGCACTAGCTGTAGAGTAGGAAGATGTTGGCCTAGGTGGTCTGTTAAAGAACTGAGGCCTAAACCCACCTTGGGATGGTGTAAAATGCCCCATGGATCTGGCCCTCTTAGAATGCCTTGTTTCTGACTCTTTAGTCCTTCTTCTTTGCCTTTGATCCTCCAACTTTTGCGCAAAAGCTTGTATCCTTCCTATATCCATATCTTTATTCAATGAAGCAATGGTACAATCTCTAACTAGATATGAATCTAATCTATCCACATATCGATGAACTCTATCCTCCATAGTAGCTACTACATTAGGAGCATACCTGGACAAGGAATTAAATTTGAGATTGTACTCTCTCACGCTCATACTTCCTTGGTGGATATTTAAGAACTGATCCGCACGGGCCTCTCAGATCTCCAATGGCAGGTAATACTCAAGGAATGCCTTTTTGAACTCTTTCCATGTAGCTGAAGGTGCATCTGTTCCCCTAGATTGCTTCCAAGCTTCATACCACAATATAGCCACACCCTTTAATCTATATGCTGCTAGCTCAAGTGCTTCTTTACCACTTACCTGCATAACATCGAAAGTGCGTT
The DNA here is from genome assembly GCA_036250385.1 of Solanum microdontum. Classification (NCBI taxonomy): domain Eukaryota; kingdom Viridiplantae; phylum Streptophyta; class Magnoliopsida; order Solanales; family Solanaceae; genus Solanum; species Solanum microdontum. The sequence goes on from JAJONQ010061369.1 coordinate 3,366, forward strand.
GGATCTGATCTATAAATTCTTGTGGATCTTCATTAGGATCTGACCCCGTGAATGATGGAGGGTCCAAATTAAGGAAGTCACGTATCCGCGTGCCAGCTGCTCTATCTACACCACTAGTACCTACAACTAGACTTTCTTGCCTTTGACCATGGCCAGCAACTATACGAGTCAATAATTAGACTGCATTTCTCAAATCTTGATCGGTAGCATTAATAGTGGGTTCTTGAGGTGCAGCTTCCCTTCTTAGATCTTCTGAAGATGGAGGTGTGGGGCAAGTCTGTGATAGAGACTCATATTGAGCCTCACTTTGAACAGCTTGATTAGGTGGTGGTTGGCTGGTCCCTTCTTAGGCAGCAACATATACTCGCTTACCTGTACTTTTACTCCAACTCGAAATCGGCATCATTTCTATAATAAAGCAATTCAGAAGTTAGATACGATTCACCTACAACATTAGTTCTATCACACGATCTAAGAAATAAAAGAAAGGAGACAACTCTTACATATCCTGTAGCCTCCTGTTTATAAATGTGGTGCACAACACATCCATAAGCAAGACACTACACAGACATGCTTTTGTAGACTCCCTAGGATGACTTGCTCTGATACCACTTATGTCACGCCTCAAATCGCATTAAGACGGACATGCACTCGATGACCTAAGGGCCCTAGAAAACCAACATGTAACCTGCGCTTACTATGCATATAACTATGACAATCTTGTGACAAGTTCATATAAGATGCAACGATACAAACCAAGATGAGTAGACCCAAAACGTATATACAAGACTTGGCCATTGAGGCCACAACTTGTTAAGACGCAACTGAACAATATACATAAGTCTACAAAGCCTCTAAAAGATAAAAAACCTTATGGTAGGTCGAGACAGACCCCGCCTTACCCTTAACTACGATACAATACCAAAATGAATCTACCAAAGACTCAGTAAAGCTCCGAATCAATCTAGAGCTCACCAAAAGTAGCTGAGTGTCGTGTGCTCCTACTTAGGAGGTCTATTAACTGAAGTACCAAACCCTGCAGCATTAAATACAGGATGCACCAAACTTGCTTTTGCAAATACCATTTCTATACCAACACATAGGAGGACAGTCACACATGTATACAGTATTGAACATATAATGATGTAATTCTATACACTAAGGAGAGGGGGAAATATTGTTATCTATTTGGAGATCGTACGCTGCCACTATGTTTCCTTTACTAGGAATAGAACTTAGGAAATTCACTTGTTAATATTAATTGCAAGTATCAGATTTCATGCCGAAGGATATTGAATCGAATAGCCTTACATACCTTATCCTATGACCAATACAAACATCATGATTCAGCCTCCCCTTTCAGGTTTTAATCTTCAATATAAGTCATGAAAAACTAAAATTAGCAGCTGTCACACCATGAGTCTCATAAAACAGTAGCTAACTTGACGCATAATAAGCCCATACAACCCTCAAAATAATGGATATCACTACACCCTCTTTCTCTGACCAATACATACATTATATATCCTTTTCCAAGATTATCTAAGCTGCACCAACAACAATACACTTAGAACAACCTCAAATATTCTTTCTCATACAACCAATTATTGAACTCACCACCCCCTTGCGTTCTTTATAAGAACACACCCATAATTCCTCACTCAAACTCATACATAAGGAGGAAGAAAATGGAGCAGTCACCTTACCTCAACTTCTGCAACTTCTCCTTATAACTTGAACTCCTCTAGAACTTCAACTTCCCTTCACACTTATACCAAAGAAGAAGAGAAAAGTATCTTAATAACCAAGGAAGTGAGCAGTAGTTTCTGGAAATATTATGCCTTCATGCTTATACTTGGGCATGAATAACATGATTTCCTAATCATCCATGGGAGAATTAAGTTAAATCCATCAGTGTTTTCACTTACCTTATCTTGTAGAGATAAGGGTTTCTTCAAGAACCCTAGAAGTGCTTTAAGGCTGTTGTTTTAATCCTTAAGAGAAAAGAGAGAGAGAGAGAGAGATGGAGTTAATCCTCAATATTGAGTGTTAAAATGAGTGAGAATAGCAGCCAATATAACTTATATTGAGCTTTCTTCACCTTTAAGAATATCGTCTAGAAAGCTTCATTTTCAGCCACTAATTGTTCAAGTAGGTGATGCACCTGCTTATGTACATCAAGCAACTCAAAAGGTCAAACTAGGTGATGCACATACTTGCTTTCACTTGGGCTTAAATGTTGGACCTTGACAGATTTGATTGTTGGGCTTAAATTTCATTTTCCTTTTATTTAACTTAGTTTGGGCCTCAAGTGAGTCCACTAGCGTAGGCCCAAATCTAATCCATAAACCTTGGCCTTTTTAACTCGATCCATATAGCTCAAGTAGGTGATGCACCTACTTAGTCCTTTGGACTGGTCAATAAGTCAAAGTAGGTGATGCACCTACTTGTCACCTGCTAGCTTAGTTAAGTCAAGCAAGCATCTCAGTTATTTTATTCCATTTTCTAAATATTAATCCCTTTTGCTTTACCATAGCACTTAACTTTCAAATTTAAGCTCAATTACCACCTTACTGTCTCTTTAAATACTCCCGTTGGAGTTAACTTGCAGTACACATGCTGAAACGTGCAAGGCAACACATCACCTTCCGATCTAGTTTAAACCAACACTAATCATATAAGAATCATGGTCCCACACCTATACTATAAGGCTATGTCAAGTATCGGAAGAATATAACAAGCATATGCGTAATACAGGCTATTACAAGGATGTTGACCAGCCTAATCATGTGCTAAAGCTAGACAAAGTACTAAATGGCCTGGAGTAGGTACCCAAGGCTTGGTACGAGCGACTGTCAAAATTTCTTCTTGAAAATGGGTTCGAAAGAGGAAAAATTAACAACACATTGTTCTTAAAGTTAAAAGGAAAGGAGCTCCTGGTAGAGCAAGTCTACATAGACGATATCATCTTTGGAACTACTACAAATCCTTTGTGCAAAGAGTTTACAGCCTTGAGTACGTCAATCTATCAGGAGAAGTACATAAAAGAATTTCTCAAGAAGTTCAGTATGAAAGAGGCCAAAATTATTGATACCCCAATGAGAACTAATGCAAAACTGGATAAATATGAAGTTGGCACTGATGTGAATCAAACTATGTATAGGGTAATAATTGAATCTTTTCTCTACCTCACTGCAAGTTGACCTGATATGGTCTTCATCGTGGGAATGTCTGCCAGGTTTCAAGCTGCTCCAAAAGAGTCACACCTAAAGGCAGCCAAGTGAATACAGAGATACTTGAAGGGAACATAGGACCTGGTCTTTTTCTATCCTGCTAACAATTCTTTTAATCTAATTGGGTATATGATGCTGATTATGCATGGTTTTTTATTGATCGAAAAAGCACTTCAAGCATGGCTCATTTTCTAGGGTCATCACTAATCTCATGGGGAACTAAGAAGCACAATCCAACAGCTCTATATATTGCTGAAGCTGAGTATGTGGCTGGTGCATCATGTTGTGCTCAACTCTTTGGATCAAGCAGCAACTCGAAGAATTTTTTGGTGTCACAGACACTATTCCTCTCATATATGACAATACAAGTGCAATGAACATGGCCAAGAATCCTGTCCAACATAAGAGGACCAAACACATAGATGTGAGGCATCACTTTCTTAGAGACAATGTTGAAAAGCTGAATGTGGTGATGAGATACTATAAAGATGGAAGATCAAGTGGCTGATATCTTGACCAAGGCATTGGGAAAGGAACATTTAATCAAGAACATATTGAGTTTGGGGATGCAAAAGATCACCTGATTTCACAACAAATTTTGCATGAAGCCTCTCACATGACTATGCTAGGGAGGGAAGGTATCTATACTTGTTGTATTGCTTAACATTTATGAATTCACAACTGGTACCTTAGTGCAGGTACACACTCATGGCATGTTGGCTAAAGGGAATAGCTAACCATTACAGGGAGGGCTATCTATAGAGAGAGACCTGGTCCCCCAGAAGGTTAGTATCACTTTTACTACACAATTTTATGTCAACGGTCACTGCCACGTGTCTTCTCCCTATTCCTTGTGTCAGTTGCATATGTCTTTTCAGTTTAAAAGCCAAGCGTCACTACTGTTCAGGACCCGATACCTATTAAATACACCCTTTTGAGAGAATTCAACAACCACAAATTGTTTTCAAATTCTCTCATTGTTCATCAACTGTCGTCTTCTTGTCTTTTGAGAAAATGTCTGACTCTTCTTCTCCCTCAAAATATCCTCTCTCCCAATAGATTGAAAACCCCAATTCATTCAATTTCTCAATTCCTCTTCCTAAAGGATCTTCGTCCACATCAGTTTTAGGGTTGGTCAGACTGATGAATCTATCACATCCAATAATGAAGTGTTAGTATCTCCTGTAATCAACCTTGGGGAAATCATACCTTGTTCTCCAACTCTGGTCAGACTGATGAATCTATCACATCCAGTCGGTTGTGAAGCCTACCCTTAAGACACCCACTAAAGATCTAGAAGTTTTATCTCAACCAAGGCCTCTGTCATCTACCATGTCTGAAAGGTTGTTTGAAGGTGATTTGTCTGAGGGTAAAGGTATGGAATCCAACATACTAGCAATAGTAGAGGAATTGGTGGTTGTACAAAGTCTGGCCTCTCTCAGAAGGGATACTCAGCTAACATTCTTAGAACAAGAATGCAGATCATCGAAATGGGTCCCTCATAGTGTTCAACTAGTGTTTGATCAAACCCTTGAAACCATAGGGTTTACCAGTGAAAAATAGGATGACGAAGAAACTCCTCTAGTTTGGTCTAGAAAAGGGGTTCGAGAAGCGAATGCTTCAACCATGGTTATCCCAAATCTTAGAGAAAATGAAGTTGTACCTGAGACTAGAATTGAGAATGAGCATACTGAGTCAAAAAAGAAAAGAAAAAGGAACGGGAAACGAAAAATGGTGGAATCTCCCACCAAAGCAGACAAAAAGAGATACACAACAAGAGGGGTGGTAAAAAAATTACTTGGAGATGCTCTAGTGGTAAATGAGGTACAAATAGAGAGAAATGGAAGATGAAGAAGGCTTCTTCGTGTGCCCACTGAGGAACCTACATCAATGCCTCAAAATATAGGCTTAAGTGAAACAGAGTCTGAAGATATTATTAGAGTAGTGGTGAAACGGAAGAAGGAGGCAGAAAAGGAACGAGTCAAAGCCAAATGAGTTCCTAAGTATGAAAAGAAATCACTCATAAATAGAGATAAGGTGACAAAAAGGGCCCAGGTCTGACCGCCCAGAAGCTAGTTGAAGGAAAGGTGTTGACAAGGGAAGAGCATGTTGCAAAAATGGAAAAATAAAAGGTTCTGAACGGAAGGGTATTTAATCCCGACATCTTCACATAGCCTGGTATATGTAACCTTTTTGACTCTGTCTCTCTGCAAAGTTGGAAACACTTGTTTGAATGTCTTGTACCACAACTGCATGAACCTGAGGGGAGAAAGTTCTTTTACAAAATGGAACTGCTTGAAGATGGAGGCATTCAAACGATGGTGCATGAAGTGAAAATCTCCCTGTGTGAAGAGAGTTTGGGAATCATACTGGAGTTCCCACTGAAGGGATCTGGTCCATTGAAGGGTGCAAACCTTCTGTTGATTTTGTTCTCATGGCTACCAAACATGGGGACATGAAATGTGCAGGTCTTCCGAAGAAGTTCCTCAAAGGAGACTACCAGTTGTTTTTCGAGTTTGTTAACAAGGTCCTGGTGCCTAGAAGTGAGAACAAAATTGTGGCTTCTGCAGCTAATCTATTTCTAATGGAGAAATTGGATGAACTAGAAGTTGTAAGTCTTCCTGGCATTATGCATGAACACACGCACAAAGTTATGCCTTGCATAAAAGCCAAACATGGCATACCCTATGGGTATCTTTTGAATCATGTGTTTGAACACTTCGGAGTTCCCCTTGGCATAGGAGTTTCTAGCATTCTGAAACAAATGTTCTCTCCGACCACACTTTTGGAGTGCGAGTATGCGGAGGGAAAAATCAAGGTTGTCCCATGTGTCTAACATTCTTTAGCAACAGGAATCCCTCAAGCGTGAGCTAAATAACTTCACAGTAACCTTGAGTGCTAAAGAGGTACAAATTGCACGACTTAAGGCACAACTTCAATAGACTATTTGATAGGGACATGGTACCAGTACTACAGATAAAAAAGAAGTAGAATAGTTCAGAGATGAGAATGCATAGTTGTTGAAGACAAATGCCTCACTTGGTGAGGAAGTTTGGGCTCTTAACAAGCAATTCATTCAGGCGCACGTTGATGCTAATAATCACATGATCTTGTTGTTACAGTCCTTCACTCCCCGTCCCATTCTGTCCTATATGAGTCTGCTGTCGAAATTTCATATGTCTTTTAGTGTCTAAGTTGTTTCCACTATTTTTATATTGTGGAAAAGTGTACTGTCTTTGGCCGAATTCTGTGGTCAACATAAGTGATCTAATGATATCATATTTTTTTACCCCTCTTAGTATGCTTTTATCTTCTTTATTTTTGCTTACGTGCGCAAGTACTGCGTGTCCCATGGACTTGAGTTCCTATTGTTTTGTATGCAACTTGTATATGTTTATTGTCATTCCTTTTCAATGATGTGAAAAGGGGGAGTTGATATGTAAACTGTGTGTGAATTAGAGTATAGTAATAAGGGGAATATTGATAGGGGGAACTGATACTTTGAATGAATGAGTTACTTTGAATGAATGCTAACTCATGTGAGGCAGTTTGTTTGTCATCATAAAAAATGGGGAAAATGATAAGTTTTACTGTTTCTGGATGTTTTGATGATCCTCACAAATGCAGGGACCCGAACCTTTGTAGAGTGTTCCATCTAGGGCAATGTGTTATACAATTGGAAAGTTGTCTTGTCAGAGGTTGGTAAGGTCGTCAGTGTACTGAACCAATAAGCATGGGCGAGGTTGTTTGTCCAATGGTTAATAATTCTTTATGGTTGATATAATCAACATGACAAACAACATATCAACTCATTCATTCAAAGAGAGAAAATTCAAGCTTCAACAAAACAACAAGGGACCTCATAGACTGAAGATTTGCTTCTTGAACCTGTTGTTATTTTGATTGCTTGTATTTATGCTTAACTTGTAAGATTCTTTTCACTTCTATTAGAAACGTTTCAAAACCTTGTGTGAATCATTGTAAGAACGTGGTTGAGGGCAACTTTGTGTCTTACGGTCAAAAGTCTATAGTAATCGCTGAGGGTTAGTATAGTGGGAAATGCAGGCATTACTTAGGCTCATTAAGTAATAGGTTGTATTACATAGTATTGAGATTAGGAGGTTAATCTCATTGTGTGGTTGTAAACTGTGTTTTGTTGTTGCTTGAGAAGATTAGTGAAAACAATTTGAAAACCCTGTGAGTTAGGTCGTGGTTTTACTCCCTTGAGCTAGGAGGTTTCCACGTAAGTATTGTATGTTCTTTTTTTATTTTTGTATTTACTTTTGTGCATCATAACTGTCTAAAGGACCCGGTCCCATAGTAGTTAGTGGACGCAAACATTCCAACAAGTGGTATCATAGCTGCGACTTCTCTATTTGGTTAACACCAAGAGAAGAAAGATCTTGAAGGAATGACTGCTCCACCAAGTCAACAGGAAGGACAGTCTACCACCAGTCCACCCCTCTTCAACTGATAATTCTATGGATGGTGGAAGACACGAATGTATGAGTACATCAATGTATAAGACACTGAGCTGTAAGACGTGATTTTTGATGGACCATACATTCCCACCAAGGATGTAAAGAAGGAGAACTTACGGAGATTATTCCAAAGACCAGAAGAGAATATAATGAGGCTGATCGGAAGAAATTAGAGAAGAACTATTAAGCAAAGAAGCTGCTGGTTTGTGGGGTCAGTCCAAATGAGTACAACAGGATCTCAGCTTTCGAGACTGCAAAAGAAATTTGGGACTGTTTAAAAACAGCCCACGAAGGAACCACCCAAGTCAAGGAGTCTAAAGTAGACATGTTGACAACCCAGTAGGATAACTTCAGCATGAAGGAAGGTGAAATCATTCATGATATGCATACAAGGTTCACTTCCATCACAAATGAACTAAGATGCCTTGGTGTACCCATTCACCTAAGAAAACTGTAACGATCTGATTCCATCGATATGGAAAAGACAATGGGGCAAGAAAACTTTTTCGTAGTATTTGGATTTTCCCAACCTAGTCCAGATTTGGATGAAATTGGAGTCATTAAGGTGTAGGGAAATCTGGTAACAATCGGGTATTTATTTATGATTTTTATTACATGAGTAGTTAGATAACTCATTAAGGAACCCGTACGACTTTACGGAATTCTTCGGGTGTGAATAACACCCGAAATCGTTCTTAGCATAAAGGGTATTTTCTGAGCGTCGTTGGTTAGAGGTGTGTTGTCAAATTGGGTCTTGGAATTTTCAAAATAGCTCACTGGTTTCGTGCAAGCCGCTGGGGTGGGATTTCTGCCGCTAGGGCCGGGCCGTTGTAGCGAGGTGAGGACTCCTATGGCGGGAAAGATGTGACCTAAGTCAGAAATAAAACCCCAAAATTTTTTTATTTTTCACTTTTCGAGTTTGTGAGCTAGAAGAAGAACCCATACGAGTTCTTAACCATTTTTCACCATTCTTGAGGCTAAAGATAAGGTTTTCACTCCCCGAATCTATAATTTGATCCATAGAACTTAGTTTCTTGGGTAATTATCAATGGGGGAGGATTTTGATCTGGAATTTATGGTGAAAAAAGCCCTAAATTGAGTATTAGGATCTTGAGTTTGGTTTAGGGTTATTGGGTTTGTTATAATCCACATAATTAGACCTTTGATTGTTGATCATTGTGTTAATTGTATATTTTTAGACCACGAACAAGCGAGAAGAATCCTGAAAGGAATATTCAAGTTCCTTGGGCGATTCAAGCTTGGATTTCGAGGTAGGTGATGGTTGCGATTTCATGTTGGTGTGATATATGTTTGTAATTGCTTTATTATAATTCATGTATGTATGTAAATGTTGTATTATTGATCACCCTAATCGTAAATGAGGATAATTGAATAATTGTATGCCATAAATCACATCTTCTTGTATGATTGTGAGAATATACATTGTGATTATGGTTTGTTGAATGGGTGGGTGTCACGATCCGACACACTAACTGAGATCCGTTGCCACGTTTTGATATAAACACTGGATCGGGTACCACGTTCTGGTAGGCTAACAGTTTGGGTGTGGGTTCCATAAGAGAACCATTGAATTGGGTTGCATGAGAGGACCATTGAATTGAATTGCGTGAGAGGATCATTGAATTGTGTTGTCTATCTACTTGTGATGATTATGTTCATATATAATGATGATTGATTTTGGAAGACTGTATGTGGCTCTAAATTGATAGCTAATGTGTATTATTAAGAATGGGGATGCTACATTGATCCTGAAAAGATGACTAATATTGTATATGTTCGGTGTATGCATGTTTTATAATGATGTGGTTACTTGCATGCGTTTCACTGATTGGGCTAGCCGCGTGATCCTACCAGTACACTGTGGTTGTGTACTGATTCTACATTTGCTCTTTCTTTGTTGAGTACAGGGCATCTTCAGGTGGCTGTTGATAGATCTTAGCAAGGTGACTATTGAGCGTGACCGAATTCAAAGGTGAGCCAATTCTTTCAGGTTGCCATGGATCTTCCATGTTTAAGTCCACTCTTTCCGGACTTAGACATTTGTTGTAGTTGGTTGATTAGTTCATTAGTTTGGGGTTGTATCCCTTCTTGTTTAGACTTGGTTCATTGTTAGATGTTTCGGTACATTGACTTTTATAATCTAGGTTATTCTTCTGCATTGTTAGTTTATCAATTTTACACTTTTGTTAGAGTTTATGGGAACTCTATTTTCCTTTCTTTAGTATTTGACTTAAATGCCTTAGTTATTGCTTTAGTTGTTTGCTTTGGGTTGTAGTAGTGGTTCTCCCACCGGAGTGTTAGTGTGGTGCCAATCACGACGGTCTGGGTTGTGACAAAGTTGGCATCATAGCCCTAGGTTCATTGATCTTATTGTACCACAATGATTCTAGTAGAGTCTTGTGGAACAATATGAAGAAGTTCGTACTTTTCTTTGAGATGCTATAGGACTTTAGAAAAAACTCACTTCTTTCTGCTCCTTCGTGGGTGATACAAATTGGTATCTTTCCTCCTTCAGCCTATGGTCTGAACTAGAGCAATAAAAGTGTTAACACCATAACTAGCAAGAGAGGACGTGTAAAGACTACCGACAGTTGAATAGGGTCACCATTCAGAACAAGTATCCATTTCCTCGGATAAATGACATTTTGACCAATTGCAAAGTCCATCAGTTTTCTCTAAGATTGAGGCGGTTAAGAATGGGGTTCGACCAAATTCTATGATTGAAATTAGCAGTTTTTGGAGCTCGCTAGCTACTATTGTCGCTTGTGGTATGAGTTGAGTCTAATTGGTATCTCCCGATTCCAATTGTTACCTCAACGAAGTGAACTAGACGTCGTAGTTTCGGCGGAAAGGACACAAGCAAGTTTATTGTAACAGAGAAGGTTTCAATTAGTATCTGGCCTTAGGGGCCGTATAAGGTATGGATGATTGGTAATGATCGTCTATGGAACAAACTAATTAAATAATTTGGATTTTATCTGCAAGTTTTAACTGCTTGAGTGTCGTGAAAACTTGACGTGAAAAAAAGTCATCACGAGAGTAGGTTCAAGGGTCTAGATAAATTATTATGTGGTTCGTAAGTGAGAAATCTAAATGTGCATTGACCAACTGATAACCGTGTGAGAGTCTGGGTGTATTCTGGGGATATGTGTGTGGTAGTGTTGAAATGATGAAAAAGGATTCTAAAGTGCATACTTCATTGGGTTGACCAAGGGGTAGACAATGACTGTCCTAGCTAAGGGAATTACTCTAATACTGCATGTTTTATAGCTGGAAATGGTTGGGGATTTATAAAAGAAAAGAACACCAGAAAATTGTTGACAGGGGTTATGTTTCCTTTGAGGCTGCTGGGGCGCGATTTTTCCCGCCAAGGCGAGGCCACTAGGGCACGATTTCTTCCGCCAGAGTGGGATAGGGCTAGACAGAATATCAGCCTCGTCTCTCATGTTTTCCCCTAGTCATAATTATGGACCCCAAATTGTACCTGAACTAACCCCCGTGATCTATTTCAATGTTTTAACAATCAAATATAAGTTATAAGGTGTGTTAAAATTGTGGAAAACCTGGGAATATGATGAAGAAATCATCGAGGCCGTGAAAGCCGGGCAAATGATAATGTAGGTAGAGGAATAGTGCAGCCAGGCGAGGAGGTTGCCCGTCAAGATGACATGGCTTAGCTTTATGCCTTCCGAGCAAGAGCGAGTTTGAGGTGTGTGATGCAGTGATCACAAGCACTCTTATTATTTGTGACCGAATGACTATTGTTTTGATTGATTCGGGTTCCACTTATTCATATGTGCCAGTTCAATTGCCTTGAGATATTATGTGGTTTGTGATATACTTGATGCCCTCATCCATGTATCTACCCCAGTTGAAGAGTCAGTTATAGTCACCCATATATATAACATTGTCCTGTTGTGTTTATGGATTTTCATATTTGAGTTGATTTGGTTATGCTGGATATGACTGACTTGATATAATCTTAGGCATGACTTGGTTGTCCCCACTGTTATATCGGGCTTAGTTTTAATGCTAAGTCGGTAACTCTAGAGATCCCCGGTAGGGAAATATTAGAGTGGGAATAGGTGTACAAGCCTAAGCTAGCTAAGATCATATCCTTCATTCGGGCTAGGAAAATGGTAGGGCAGGGTTGTTGGCTTATTTGGTTCATGTTGTGGATGTTGAGGTTGAGTCTCCATCTATGGAGTCTATTCCGATGATGTATGAGTTTTAAGGAAGTGTTTCCTACGGATTAGCCTGGTATGCCTCCATATAGAGCTATCAATTTATGCATTGACTTGGAAACTGACACTCGCCTCATTTCCATCCCTCCGTATTGTATGGCTCTAGAAGAATTCAAAGAGCTTAAGGCTGAAATCCAAGAGCTTCTTGATAAGGGGTTCATCCGTCCTAGTGTTTCCAAGTGGGGTGCTCCGGTCTTGTTTGATAATAAGAAGGAGGGTAGTATGAGGACTAATGATTTTGTCTTAATCCATAAGGGAGTGGATTAATACCGGAATTACGAGCTTATGGATAAGGAAAGTTCCATTGAGTATACTTGGGTGAAAGTAATTGCAGATTTTAGTAAGAAACTGTGTACGAAGATTGGGTTAGTCTTTTGAATTTGATGAGTTTACCTGAGTTTGAGGTGTCGTGTTGGTGAAATATTGGCTTCGTAGTGATAGTCAAGGCTGACTGAGCGTAATGGTAATAAGAGTTCGTGATGGATTGTGACGGGAGACAACTATATAATAAAATTGTTGGTTAGGCAAATTTTTGTAAAGTAATTGTGACTTGCGAGTATTTAAGGTTGTGGCTTTCTAAAAAATTGGTGAGTAACGTGGTTGTATGGAAAGTTTCAAGAGATGGTGGAAGACCATTTGAATAGAAATTAAAGAACTAGAGTCATAATGAAGAAAAATAGTGGGATGTAGTACAACCTTTAGAGAGAGGCGAGAGCAAGAATATTTTATTTGATGGCAAAGGCTGAAGGGATATCTTTAGAGGGGTAGATAATTGGGTTCAAAGACGTGTGATTTCATTCTTTTTGTTGTGGCTATGGTAAAAGTGTCACAAATCCGTCAGACTGCTTCAAAAACTATTGGAAATGACTTGAAAAAGGAGTTTATAGACATTTGCTCGAGTGTGATGCTAAGTGATTTGTCTTATTTTGAGTTTAGTAATTAGTACAATTGAATGGTTAGCGAAGGATATTGTAAGGTCGATAGAGATTTGATCAATGATAAGCGAATATCCATGAGTTCATAAAAATCTTCAAGGTATGAGCTAATGTTGATAGATAAGGGGATTGTGTTATACACTTGAATTTACAATTCAGATTTTTCATTATAAGACTACATTCGTGGTGATATATTTTGTCAAGGTATGAATTGGCAATGTGAGAAACGATCAATTGTATACGATATTGAGCATTTGAAAGGACTTACACCTGGGTTGAGTCGTAAGGTTTATTACTTTTGATTGTTAAAGTACATAAGAAAGGTTTCCAAAAAAAATGTTGGTTTAGAGTAAGGTAAATGGTCGTAGTGTTCATGATAGATATTAGTATTGAGAGTGTGGACGTCAGTGGAATGATGTGAAGAGTATGTAGAGTAAGCCGAATGGAAATGACAGGTATCAACTCTTCAGAGGAAAACCTTTGGTGTTATTCAATAGTTATTCCATAAGATTCTTAAGTGATCATCTATTTCATTTTGTACACGGTGGTAACTACGTTTCACTAGCAATGATCAAATGTGTTTTCACTTTTGTTAGTGGATCCTTGGTGGTGGGTCAGGTGTACCAATCCTATGATGTTCTCTTGGTTGAGTGGGATGATTTGAGTAGACGTGGTTAATCCAGAGGACTTATATGGTGTTGTCTTGGAGTTGTTAAAGTGTTTTAGTGGCTCTACATGTACCCCATTGCTTATGAGACCTTATAGAAGAGCTACCATACGTATTTATGGTTGTCCGACAATCTAATATTTCATCTTGTCGTCGAGGTCATGTATCTCTTATGTGTGGTTGAATGTGGGGGATCATTGAATCCAATTCTACTGTTCTTAAGAAGTAATCTACAATTACTAAATCTAGCATTTCGATAGTGTTGTTACTGGGTTTGTATGTTTGGACATATCCCTTAATGAGTATCTGATGTCTAAAAGACAAAAATATTGTAACTTAAGCTTATGGAAAATTTTGTTGTGAGAAGGAGATGTTGATAAGAACTATGATTGTTTGAGTATTATGATTGTGTGTTGGTTGGCTCATGTTCACCACTAATTGTGGCGAGTTTTGATTTAGGATTTTATCATGGTTATGTGAGAAATGATTCGTCTTGATGTTTGTGTCAAAGTCCTTGATAACATGTTGTAGACGTACGTACGATCAACCTTGGTGGTTGTTGGGAATCATTTTGTTGTCAGTTAAGTTTAGATACAACAATATTTATCACTTGAGTATTGTGATGACTTCATTGAGGCATTATATGAGAGGATGTGTAAGTATTCAATTTGGTTGGCTTGGCGATGGAGATTATATCATAAAGTGAGACTCAGTATTGTTAAACAAGACCTTCGGTATGAAGAAGAATCGGTTGAAATTCTTGATCACGATGTCTGGGAGCTAAAAACATGTGAGACAAGTATCCCCAGTAATTCGATGTTTCAGATAATACTCTACCTTTATTTTAGCCAGTCTTTTCTAGTTGATCACTCGGAGACAAGTCATGGGTAAATTGATATCTATTGTAACAACTTGATTCCGTCGTTGTGGAAAAGCCAATGAGGAAAGAATTGGAGCTAGAAAATTTTTTCGTAGTAGTTGGATTTTCCCAACCATGTCCAGATTTGGACGAAACTGGAGTCATTAAGGTGTAGGGAAATCTGGTAAGAATCGGGTGATCTATTTATGATTTTTATTATATGAGTAGTTAGATAACTCATTGAGGAACCCATACAACTTTACGAAATTGAATTTGGGTGAGTAGAACGCTTGGAATCGATCTTAGCTTAAAGGGTATTTCTGAGCGTCGTTGGTTAGAGGTGCGTTGTGAAATGGGGGTCTTGAAATTTTTGAAATAGCTCACTGGTTCCGTGCAAGACGCTGGGGCTGGATTTCTGCCACTGTAGCGGGGTGAGAACCGCTGTGGCGGGACAGACGTGACATAAGTCGGAAATAAAACCTCAAAAACATTTTATTCAGCACTTTTCGACTTTGAGAGCTAGGAGACGACCCTAGGCGAGTTCTTGACCATTTTTCAACATTGTTGTGGCTAAAGGTAATGTTTTCACTCCCCAAATCTTTTTTTTGATCCGTATAACTTAGTTTCTTGGGTAATTATCAATGGGGGAGGGTTTCGATCTAGAATTTATGGTGGAAAAAGCCCTAAATTGGGTATTAGGATCTTGAGTTTGGTCTAGGGTTATTGGGTTTGATATAATCCGGTTAATTAAACCTTTGATTGTTGATCCTTGCTTTAGTTGTATTTTTTTAGACCACGAACAAGCGAGAAGAATCCGGAAAGAAAGATTCAAGTGCCTTAGGGGATTCAAGCTTGGATTTTGAGGTAGGTGATGGTTGTGATTTCATACTGGTGTGATATATGTTTGTAATTGCATCATTATAATACATGTATGTATGCGAATGTTGTATTATTGATTACCCTAATTGTAAATGAGGATAATTGAATAATTATATGCCATGAATCACCTCTTGTTGTATGATTGTGAGAATATACATTGTAAGTGTGATTATGGTTTATTGAATGGGCGGGGGTCACGATCCGACACACTAACTGGGATCGGTTGCCATGTT
>JAJONQ010061370.1:0-15589 GCA_036250385.1 Solanum microdontum
CATACAACTTTTGTTTCCCATAAATACCCTGAACAATGCGAAGATGGTCGGCATGCTCTTCCTTACTTCTAGAATAAACCAAAATGTCATCAATAAAAACTATCACAAACGAATCAAGAAAGGGTTTGAACATACCATTCATCAAACTCATGAAAGCTGCAAGCGCATTGGTCAACCGAAACGACATAACTAGAAACTCGTTGTGCCCACAACGGGTTCTAAACGCCGTCTTGGGCACATCCTCAACCCTAATCTTCAACTGATGGTAACTAGACCTTAGATCAATCTTAGAGAAAACTGATGCACCTTGCAACTGGTTAAAAAGATCATCTATTTGAGGCAATGGGTACTTGTTTCGAAAGGTGACCCTATTCAACTATCGGTAATCTATACACATCCTCATATTACCATCATTTTTATTTACAAACAAGACAGGAGCACCCCACGGGGATGCACTAGGAATGATGAAACCTTTATCAAGAAGTTCTTGGATTTGAGCCTTAAGCTCTCTCAACTCTACTGGAGCCATATGATATGGATGGATGAAAATGGGACGAGTGTCAGGTTCCAAATCAATACAGAAATCTATATCTCTATATGGAGGCATACCAGGTAAATCAACAAGAAACACTTCTCTAAATTTTGACACCACATGAATAGACCTAATAGAGGGAGACTCAACCTCAACATCCTGAAAATAAGCCAAATAAGCCAAACAACCCTGCCCTACCAGTTTCCTAGCCCGAATAGATGATATGATCTTAGCTTGCTTAGGCTTGTACACCCCTTCCCACTCTAACTTTTCCCTTCCCAGAATTTCTAGAGTCACAGACTTAATATTACAATTAAGTACAACATAATAGGGGGACAACCAAGTCATGCCTAAGATTATGTCAAAGTCAGTCATATCCAAAATCACTAAATTAGCCCAAGTCTGAAAACTCATAAACAAGATAAGACAAGCACGGTAGACATGGGTTACTACGACAGACTCTCCAACGAAGGTAGAAACATGGATGGGGGCATCAAGTATATCACAAATCATATTAAACTCTGAGGCAAATCGCACGGACACATAAGAATAAGTAGAACCTGAATCAAATAACACATTAGCCATCCGATTACAGACAAGAATAGTACCTGTGATCACTACGTCAGACGCTTCCGCTTCGGTCTTGCCCGAAAAGGCATAACACTGAGCCCTGTCATCATGAAAGGCAATTTCCCTGGCTGCACTGTACCTCTGCATTACCATTTCCATGACCTCTACAGCCTCGCTGATTTCCTTCTAGCCTACCTTATGGATGTCCTCGACCATTATTACAATTGCCCGCAGGTACCACTGATCTAGACTGCTACTGTGCGGAATCCATCATGCACGGGTGGGGACAATCTCTCCTCATATGTCCAGGTTCTCCACAATTATAACAAGTGTGATCAAAAGATGGCATGCTTCTTGTCGAAGGTGCGACTCCCTGGCTATCCTGAATCAAATTATGAGGTGGAGTTCCCGAGTAATTACCTGTAGAAGCGGTCATAGCTGACTGAATTGGCCGGGCTGCAAGTGTCTGCCTCCCTAAACCTCTGGAGTAAGAACCTTGAATGTTACCTGAATTCTTGGCTTTCTTAGCCAATGCCTTAGCCTGAGCGTCTCGCCTCACCCTCTCCACTTTCTTCACAAAATCTATTACCTTATTGAAGCTTTTTCCTGCAGAGGTCATATGAACAAACAATACCTGCAACTCAGAATTTAGTCCCTTTACAAATAGACGAATTCTCTCTTCCTCAGTAGTCACTAGTTGCGTAGCATATCTAGACAAAGCATGAAACTTGGCCTCATAAGCAGCCACAAACATACCACCTTGCTCCAAAGCCATGAACTCATCCTTCTTAAGATCTCTCAAAGTTCGGGGCACATACTTTTCCAAGAACATGGCATGAAACTAGGTCCAAGTGAGTGGGGGTAAAGCGGAAGATCTGCATTCCACATAAGCTCTCCAGCACTGCTTAGCCTCGCCCTGAAGTTGAAAAGTCACAAACTCTACTCCATGTTGATGGAAAATTCCCAACTTATGAAGCCTCTCATAACAATCTATGATGAACTCATGGCATCCTCAGTCTCAGAACCATGGAACAAAGGCCATTTTAATTTCAAGAACTTAGTCAACATCTCGTGTTCGTTACCAGTCATTACGGGACCCAACAAAGGACGGAAGAAGGCATTAATACCTACAGTTCCACCCACCTTGGGAGCGATGATAGCAACAGAGGGATTGGCGGGAGCTTGAGTTGGTGAAACTAAGGGTAGAACTCCAGGACAAACCAATCCTTTCAAAATGACATAATATGTTGAGCAATAGTGGGTCTAGGGGAAGAATACTTGTAGTCTCAGCCTGCACCTCTTCCACTTGTCCAACATCCTCATCATTCTCAACCTCAACCTTCTCATCTATTTCTTCATGATGCGCAAGAGGATTCTCATTTCTGGGAGCATTCTCAACCAGAGCTCCATCCCTAGTATGGGTTACCCTTCCTCGGCCTCTGCCCCTTGCTCTTCCTCTACCCCTGCCTCGACTGCGACCTCGACCTCTTGCTATGGATTCCTTAGCTGGCGCATTGACGAGAGCTACGGGCATGACGCCACTGAACCTAGTGTTAACCATCTAGGGGCGGAAGAGTGAAGGAGATAAGATACCAATTTGGATCATCAAATACCAATTGGAACCAAGTTATAGCACAAAAGGAGACAAAAGAAACATAGATATTTCCTGAAGTTCTATAGCCTCTTGAAGAAAAGTACATATGTCTCTGTACCGTTCCGCAAGACTCTACTAGAATCATTTTGGTACATCGAGATCAACGAACCTAGGGCTCTGATACGAACTTTGTCATGATCCAGACCGTCGTGATTGTCAGTTATACTAACCCTCCGGTGGGAAAACCATTAATGCTAATTATCTAACAAAAGAACTAAACAACATAATCAAAACTAAGACATTTAAAGATACAGAAGCATGTTTAAAGGCAAGAGTCAGGTAGAGTTCCCATAAACTCCAAAAGATCTAACAAAACATTACAGAAATTACTCCCTAGAACCTGAAAGTCAATGTACCAAAACTCTAACAAGGACCATAAGTCTAAAGGAAATGCGTATAAATAAACATAAGAAAAATCTAAAGTACTAATCTAAGTTCGAATCAAAATAGATTAAACATAACAAGAACTCATGGCAGCCGGGAAGAACTGTCTCACCCTTGAATTCGATTAATCACTAATCTTCTAGACGAGGTCTGTCAGTAGCCACCCGAAGATGCTCTGTACTCAACAAAGAAATAGCAAGTGCAGTATCAGCATACAACAAAGTTTACTGGTAGAATCACGCCGCTATCCTAATAAGTGAAACACATGCAAGTAACCACAACATTATAAAACAGGCATATACCGAACATATACAATATTAGTCATCATTTCAGAATCAATGTACAATTCCACTCTCAATAATACACATATATGCCACTCAATGTTCCTCTCATGGAATCCACACCCAAACTATTAGTGTACTGGTACGTGGTACCCGATCCAAGTTAGTGTGTTGGATGTGACACTCGATCCCATATATGCACCAAAATATAGCACCCGATCCAAGTTAGTGTGTTGGAACGTAACACCCGATCCACTCAACAAGCCACAATCACAATCACAATGTACATTCTCATAATCATACAATCAAGAGTTGATTCATGGGATACAGTTCTTCATTTATACTCATTTACGATTAGTGTGATCAATAATGCAACATTTACATACATACATGCATTAAAACGAAGTAATTACTAACATACGTCACACCAATATGAAATCACAACCATTACCTACCTTGAACAAATCTTGAATCCCCTAAAAAACTTGATTCTTCCTTTTCGAATTCTTTTCGCTTGTTCTTGGTCTACAAACAATCAATATAACGTGAGGATCAATAAACAAGACCTAATTACTCGAATCATAATCAATAATATCAACACTAGGTCTAACCATTGATCTCCATACAAAGATTTTGGATTTTTTCCACCATAATTCCCATATGAAAACCCTCCCCCATCGATAGTTACCCAAAAAACCTTACCTTTGGTGCTAGAAGAGGTAGAAAACCTTCAAGAAATATCCCTGGGTCGTTCCTTAGCTCTCAAGATCGAATGTTGCAGACTAATAACGTTTTGGGGTTTATTTCCGATTTAATTCAGGACTCGATCGCTATGGCGGCCCCTAACCCACCACAACGACCCCACGTAACACCTCGCTATTTGAAAGAACTAGAAAGAGTTGTTTTTGGAAAGAATGAAAATCTGGAAAATTTGTTAAGTTATGTTAAGTTTGAGTTTTTGGTCAACTTCAAACGACCATAACTCCTACATCAGGATGAGATAGGTGTGCTTCCAGATATAGTAGGAAATATCTTGGAATAATCTTTCTAACTCCGCTGAGTTTACTCAATTCCGAGTTCATATGAGTGAGATATTCTCATTTGAAGTTGGGATGTTCAAATAAGGAAAGCCTAATCCGGATTTTAGAAAGGCCATTATGGTCTTTTCCATACCCCATGACTTAATTTTGTTTTTTGGTAATTAATTGGGGTCTAAATTGATAGGATTTAGTTTACACGTTTACAATATTGAGTTAGGGTTTTAGAGAAGAGAAAAGAAGAAGATAAGAAGGAGAAGAAGCAAGAATCGTCAAATTCTCAAAGCTAGGATCGTGGATTTCATCAAGGGGTGATCCCTACGAGGTATGTGAGATCACATAGCATTGGGTTAGTTCACGCACGCACTAATTATGATTCAATTCAGTGAAGTTATTTAGTTTTGAAAGTAAATCCTACGAGTTCTTAATGTTAATTTGATTGAAATCTTGTGGGTTCTTGTCGTTGAAGTTTCTTGAGTTTGATTTATGATTTTAGGTGTGATTTTGAGTTGAATCTTTCATATATTGATGGTATAATTGATTCTAAGTGTTTGGGGGAAAGAACCAAGTCGAAATAGGGGGTTTAGAGTTGAAAAACGAGCAAGAAAAATCAGAGTGCATCTAGGTAAGGGCCTGGGGCGCCGCCCCAGCAAGAGGTCCCCAAAAGGGGCTCTGAAGTTTGGGCTTTGGGGCACTGCACCAGCCAGAGCGCCCCAACCCAGCCCCTGAAATTCAAGTGCTGGCGCCCCACGCCTCTCAGAGTGCCAATGACGCTATTTCTTCCCATTCTTCCCCCATCTTTCCGTACTAGTTCCTTAGCAACGTACCTACGTTTCCTAGTTGATTCCAACACTCTAAGGTACGTCTAAACATCATGAAATCATCCATAACATGAATCATGAACATTGAATCCATAATATAATTCAAGGAAAGTTAAGATCAAGGTCAAGAGAAGTAAGAGTGAAATCAAGAAAAGTTCTTAGAGTTTTCCAAAGTCTTTTTCAAATGTTTTAACTTTGTTTTTAAGACTTAAAGTTCAAGTTAAGTAAAGAGGAAGGAGTAAATATTGAAGTTTATTTCTTCAAAAGTATATGGGGACTATGTATTCCCAAAGAGTTTAAAATGTTTTCACATTTAAACAAGTAAGGAAACCTTGATTTCCAAAGAGCCTTTGAGCTAGTTTTCAGAAAAGAGTAAACACTTTCACAATTAAGCAAGAGAGGAAAATTTGATGTCCAAGATAGACAATTATCTCAAATCACAGAAAGAAGTATATTTTTAAACATAAGATCTAGTATCATATTTTGGGAGTAGTATTGAACACCGATATGGGGGAGAGTTCAGACAACTCCTAGCCCCCATAAACCATGTAGCCATCATGGGTAGAAAAGGGTCATACTTTTAGATGATTCCTTAGTGATTTTTAGCATAAACTAGTGGATCCAATTAGTAGTCAGGTTCTATACCCTCGACAAAATATAGGATGGCCCTGGCAGCGTGAGGCAAAACGTTGTATCATCATAATAGCTCTTACGTGATGGTTATCGGTTAGAGAAACTCCCACTTAAGTAATTGTATTCTTAGATACACAATTTAATTGTATCTTCACATACATTTCAGAGTCAATTGTATCTTTGCATACACACAAAGTATTATTGTATTTCCAAATTAACAGATTTGACATCCATGATTTAAAAAGCTTTTCTTTATATTGCACTTGTTTTATACTACTTTTTATTGAAATGAGTTCAGTTAAATTGAGTTGAGTTGAGTTGAGCTAGGTAAGTTCTTCAGTTCCTTTCAAGCTTATGTCTTGTTTTAGAATTCCCCTCGCATACTAGTACATTCAATGTACTGATGACATTTGGCCTGCATCTTTTAATGATGCAGATATAGGTAACCAGGATCAATATCCAGCTCATCGTTGATTCTAGTTGAGCTCCAGACTTGTTGGTGAGCCTCCTTGCTTCTATATGATCCCTTTTATTGCTTTTAGTGGTTTTAGTTTCATTAGGATGTCGTGGGTCTTGTCCCGACATCCATCTCAGTTGTTTAGAGGCTTCATAGACAGTCAAATATTAGTTCTTGAGTTTTCTATTTCATGTTTTAATGGTTGAGACTTGAGTTGCCATTTTGGCTAAGTTTAATATTTCTTAAAGACATTTGCGTGAGTTATCCTTTGAGACTATTTCTTGCATTTAAGTCTGCCGCTGAGTAAGTAAACCAGGCCAAGGGTTCGCTTGGGGCCAACAATGGTTCTCGAGTGCCAGTCCCGCCTAGGGTGTAGGCTCGGGGCGTGACAAACTTGGTATTAGAGCACAGAGTTCAAGAGTCCTAGGGAGTCTATGAATCCGTGTATGTAGAGTCCTAGTTATCGGTGTGAAGTGCACCACATCTATCATTAGGAGGATGCGACACTTAAGAATGTTCTCACTTATTTCATACTCATTTCATGCTTTAGATTTTATCTCTAAAACGTTTCCTTCTAACTCGTGCTTGCGCGTGTCTTCCATATCATGCCTCCACAAAGAGTAGTCAGAGGTCGTTCGGCTAGGAGAAATGTTGAACCACATGAACAAGGGGTACCTAATGCACCAGAAGTGCAACCCTAAGGAGAGGTCACCAATGCTGAATTCCGTGAAGCTATCCAGATGCTGAGCTAAGTTGTGACCAATCAAGCTGGACAACAGAGAGGGAATCGTCAGAAAATGGGTGATACTTTGAGGATCCGCGAGTTCTTAAGGATGAATCCTCCGAGCTTCACAAGTTCTAGTGTTACTGAGGATCCAGAGAATTTTGTTGAAGAGCTTCATAATGCTTTCGAAATCATGCATGTTGCTGATACTGAGAGGGTGGAACTAGTTAAATACCAAATAAAGGGTGTCGCTAGGATATGGTTCGACTAATGAAAGAAGAACCGAGTTGAGGGAGCACCACCTGCGAGTTAGGATTGTTTTGAGGAAGCCTTCTTGGGGCGTTTCTTCCCCCGAGAACTGAGAGAGGCTAAGGTATGAGAGTTCCTCACACTTAAGTAGGATTCTTTGAGCGTTCATGAGTATAGTATGAGGTTCACCCAACTTTCACGGTATGCTCCGGAGATGGTGGCTAACATGAGGAGCTGAATAAGTTTATTTGTTGCTAGGTTGTCTCATCTGTCAAGTAAGGAAGGCAAGACATCTATGCTAATAAGGGATATGGACATAGCAAGGCTGATGATCCATGTGCAACAAGTTGAGGAGGACAAGCGAAGGGATAGAAAATGGTTTAAAAATAAGAGAGCTAATACAAGGAATGAATCGGGTAGCAGAAGAGTAATGTCAACCGGTCATCCTTTCAACAGAAACAGAAAGGACTTGTTCCATCATCTGCTAGTGCACCTACACCAAAGAACACAAGTGAGTACAATAGTCAGAATTTCATAGCCAAGCCTGCTTATTCTCAGGATAGTATGGCACAAGGGAGTAGTAAGCCTCCTGCATGTGCTAAGTGTGTTAGGAACCACCCAGGGACGTGTCGTAATGGCTCCACTGGTTGCTTCAAATGTGGCCAGAACGGTCATTTCATGTGAGAGTGTCCAAAGAACTAGCAAGGTAATGGTAATGGGGGAAATAGAGGCAATCTTCTTCAGTTGCTCCACCAGAAAGAGATGCACCTAGAGGAGCTACTTTCGGTACTGGCGGAGGAGCAAACCGTCTATATGCTATCACTAGTCGCCAAGAGCAAGAGGATTCGCCATATGTTGTCACTGGTATGATCCAAGTCTTTAACTTTAATGTTTATGCTTTGCTAGACCCAGGAGCGAGTTTATCCTTTGTAACTCTGTATGTTGCGATGTATTTTAATGTTATTCCTGAGCAACTTAGTGAACCCTTCAGTTTCTACACATGTTGGTGAGTATATTCTAGCAGAAAGAGTTTATCGTGATTGTCCCATTTCCGTGAAGCACAGGAATACCATGGATACTTTAGTTGAGTTAGACATGGTAGATTTTTATGTCATTCTTGGTATAGACTGACTTCATGCCTGCTATGCCTCAGTTGATTGTAGAACTCAAGTTGTCAAGTTTCAGTTTCCAAATGAGCCAGTCTTAGAGTGGAAAAATAGTTCAGTAGTGCCTAAGGGTCGATTAATTTCGTACCTTAAGGAAAGGAAGTTAGTTTGTGTCTATCACTTAGTCTGAGTTAATGACTCTAGTGTTGAGATACCTCCTATTTGGTCAGTTTCAGTAGTAAAAGAGTTTCCAGAAGTCTTTCCAGATGATCCTTCCGAAGTCCCTCTGGAGAGAGAGATAGACTTCGGTATAGACCTTCTTCCAGATACTCGTCCTATATATATTCCACCATATAGAATGGCACCAGCAGAGTTGAAAGAGCTTAAAGATTAGTTGAAAGATCTCCTTGTTAAGGGTTTCATTCGACTAAGTGTCTCACCTTGGGGTGCTTCGATTTTATTTGTGAGGAAGAAGGATGGTTCCCTTAGGATGTGTATATATTACCGTCAGTTGAACAAAGTTACCATCAAGAATAAGTATCCCCTCCCAAGGATTGATGATATTTTTCGATCAACTTCAGGGTGCCACCTGTTTCTCTAAGATAGACCTCAGATCTGGCAACCATCAGTTAAGAGTAAGGGAATGTGATATTCCAAAGACAACATTCAGGACCTGTTATGGTCATTACGAGTTCTTAGTTATGTCCTTTGGTTTGACTAATGAGCCTGCAACATTCTTGGACCTTATGAATAGAGTGTTCAAACCTTATTTAGATATGTTTGTTATCGTCTTCATTGATGACATACTAATCTATTCGAGGAATGAGGAAGATCATGCTAACAATCTCAGAATAGTTCTCCAAACTCTAAAGGATAGAGAGTTGTATCCTAAGTTCTATAAGTGTAAGTTTTGGCTTGAGTCTGTGGCATTCTTAGGCCACATTGTGTCTGGAGAGGGAATTAAAGTTGATACTCAAAAAAATAGAGGCAGTGGAGAATTGGCCTAGACCCACATCTCCAACTGACATTAGGAGTTTCTTGGGTTTGGCTGGCTATTACAGAAAGTTCATATAGGGTTTCTCGTCTATTTCATCCACTTTGACCAAGTTAACTCAGAAGACAGTGAATGGTCTGAAGCTTGTGAGAAATGCTTTCAGGAATTGAAAAAGAGGTTGACTACTGCCCCAATGTTAACCTTACCAGAAGGTACGCAAGTCTTTGTTGTATATTGTGATGCGTCTAGAGTTGGTTTGGGTTGTGTATTGATGCAGAATAGCAAGGTTATAGCTTATGCCTCCAGACAGTTGAAAGTTCATGAGAAGAATTACCCAACCCATGATCTAGAGTTGGCTGCCATAGTATTTTCTTTGAAAATATGGCGCCATTATCTTTATGGTGTTCATATGGATGTGTTTACTGATCACAAGAGTCTTCATTATGTGTTTACTCAGAAAGAGCTTAATCTCAGACAAAGGAGGTGGTTAGAATTACTCAAGGATTATGACATAAGTATTCTTTATCACCCAGGTAAGGGTAATATTGTTGCTGATGCATTGAACAGGTTGTCTATAGGTACTACCGCCCATTTTGAGGAAGATAAGAAAGAGCTAGCAAGAAATGTGCATAGACTTTCACGCTAAGGAGTTTGACTAATGGATTACAGAGAAGGAGGAGTAGTGGTGATGAATGGGGCTGAATCATCATTAGTGTCTGAAGTTAAGGAGAAACAAGACCAAGACCCAATTTTGCTTGAATTGAAGGCAAATGTTCATAAGCAAAAAGTAATGGCTTTTGAACAAAATGGAGATGGTGTATTGAGGTATCAAGGTAGATTGTGTGTACCAAGGGTGGATGAACTCCAAGAGAGGATCATGGAGGAAGCTCATAGCCCTAGATATTCCATTCATCCGGGTTCCACAAAAATGTATCGTGATTTTAGAGAAGTTTATTGGTGGAGTAGTATGAAGAAGGGCATTGCAGAGTTTGTTGCTAAGTGTCCGAATTGACAACAAGTTAACGTAGAGCACCAAAGGCCCAGTGGGTTGGCTTAAAGTATTGAGCTTCCGGAATGGAAGCAGGAGATGATTAATATGGAATTAATTACAAGTTTACCAAGGTCTCGCAGGAAGTTTGATTCGATTTGGGTGATTGTTGACATAATGATAAAATCAACCCACTTTCTGCCGGTAAAGACTACCCATACAAAAGAGGATTATGACAGGTTATATATTCAGGAGGTGGTAAGACTTCATGGAGTCCCTGTTTCGATTATATCAGATAGAGGTGCAGTATTTACTGTACAGTTTTGGAAGTCATTCAAAAAAGGCTTGGGTTCAAAGGTAAAATTAAGTACTACTTTTCATCCTCAGACAGATGGGCAAGCAGAGCGCACTATTTAGACCTTAGAAGGTATGTTGAGGGAGTGCGTGATCAATTTCAAAGGTAATTGGGATGATCACCTACCTCTCGTTGAGTTCTCTTACAACAATAGTTACCACTCTAGCATCCAGATGGCTCCTTATGAAGCTCTTTTTGGGAGAAGATGCAAATCTCCTATTGGATGGTTTGAAGTTGGTGAAGTAGGGTTGATAGGACTAGACTTAGTTCATCAAGAAATGGAGAAGGTGAAGGTGATTCAAGAGAGGTTGAAAACAACACAGAGTCGTCAGAAATCCTACATTGATGTTAGGAGAAGGGAGTTAGAGTTGAAGTAGATGATTGAGTCTACTTGAAAGTATCACCAATGAAGGGTGTTATGAGATTTGGTAAGAAAGGGAAGCTTAGTCCCCGGTATATTAGTCCTTACAGAATATCCAAGAGGATTGACAATGTAGCTTATGAGTTGGAGCTACCCCAAGACTTAGAAGCGGTTCATCCGGTATTTTACATATCCATGTTGAAAAAGTGCATGGGCGATCCTTCATTGATCATACCTACTGAAGATATTGGAATCAAGGATAACTTATCTTACAAGGAGATTCCTATTCATATTCTTGATCGCCAAGTTTGCAAGTTGAGAACAAAAGAGGTAGCTGATGAGTCCACAAATTGGACTCATTTAGGGCTACATTTTAATAGAATTAATGTCCTCGAATGCATATTTTGTCTTAATATGTAAATCCTTAAGTTTCAGGTATTTGGAGTTTGAGGCAAAGCATGGACACTACTTGACAAAAAAGAATAAGGCTGCTGAAAGGAACCAAGAAATGAAGGCCTGAAGATCGTCGAGCCCTGTTGGCGAGTCGTCGATCGGCCTGGAGATTGCCTTTTGTTGTAGTGTGCTTAGCCCTAAAAGAGAAGGTCAAGTCCGCGATGAAAAGGAGCAGTCGGCACCTCGCCGAGCAGTTCCGTGAAGCAATACTTCTATCGCCCAATGCCTCAAAATGCGAGAATGCTGAAGGCAAAAGCAAGAAAGCAATGAAATCGACCAAAAGGCAAATCGCCGAGTGTATCGGCGATCCCGACTAACTGCACCGAATGGTCCTCCGTAGCACAAATTTTCAAACACTATAAATACTTATTTTAAATCTCTAGCTTAGTATCACTTCTATTATTAGAAATTTTTACAGTTTTTGAGAGAGTCTATGTTTTAGAGGGTTTTGGAGAATTTGTTCTAAGACCTTGAAGATTCAAAGGGTTTCAACTCCAAGAAATTAGAAGTGGGTCTTGAAAATTCTTCATTGTTGACGTGGTTTAAAACTTAATTCTTCATACCCAGTTGATGGAAACTAACATTGGTATAAATTTTTATCTCTTTTACATGTCTAGCTAAAATCCCAATTCTTGAGGTGTGATTTTGTGAATGTGGGTTAAATTATATGTTGGGTCTTGCTTGTTGATGGTTTATTTGTTGTTAAAATGTGATTTTTTTTAGTAGTTGGGTATGAACTTAATGTGATTGTTGTTGCAAAAACGATTTCATCTTAGTGTTTTTGGCTTGCTCGAGAGAGAGGGCACAAAACTAAGACTACTAAATTGATAGCCGGTGGTATTGGATCGACATGGGTTCAGCTCGATAGAATGAATCCTAGTACTTCTCCCACACATTCAACTTGAGAGAGTAATGGGCTAAGGCGGAGGCTGTGCTTAAATCGGCAACTCGGTGTTCGAGGAAAATCGAGGCTACTCGGGGTAAGTTACTCGAGAGATAATTTACACCCACTATAGTCTAGCCTAGTCACAAATACTCAACAATTTACTATCAAAAGCATATACCCGACATTTTAGTTTATCCCGTATTCCTATCACATCCCAAGAATTCTGTCTCTCTATCTAGTTTTCGTATATTTTCGCTCTTTGTAGTTGTTAATTAATAAAAAAAACCCCATTGATAATTGACGTTTGCATCACCCCTTTTAGATTTAGTATGTTTATATTCGATAATGTCTATAGCTATGACTAATTAGAACTAAATTTTATTTTTCTATTAATTCTCAAAAACACTCCCTTGGGACTCGACTCCAACCCTTTGTTGGATTACTTACTATTGTACGATCGTAGACAGTTGAATTGGAAGTTGTGTCTTGATTACACAAACATCAAAATGGGGCCGCTGCCAGAGAGTAGTGTTACTTGAGAGTTTTTATAGAGTTGAATTTCGTTCTTGTTAATTATAGTTACACTTACTTAATTTTTAGTTTTGTTTTGCTTGTTTGTGTATTGAAACAGGAAAGACGAGTATGAATGGTAACTATGGGTACCAAATGGACCAAGTGCTATCTTATCTCTACCTAGAGCCAAAAGAGGGGTGGCCTCATGAAAATGAGGCAAACCTCACTAATGGAACTTGAGTGAGGAGTTACGTCGTGTAACGACGTTAAATAAGGTGCTTCTTGAGAGGCAACCCAAGGTTTTATCGCTTTTTTTTGCTTTAAGAAATAATGATGTGTTGTTTGTATAGGTCGAAGTATGGAAAGTGAGTGAAAAGTGCAAATTGGAGAGCCAAAGGTCCAGTCGACGCATCGCCGAAGAAGTCGGCGACCCCGACTTAGACCGTCATTGGACTAAAGACAACTTCAAAGTGGAGTCTGTAAAACTCAGCGTGCCCAAGAAATTATTAGTGAATCGCTGACCTGGTCGGCAATTGCGATCTAGTTCACCGTTTGGAACCCCAGTTTAAACTGGAGGTCTAGTAAAACTCGGCGAGGTAAGTATCTACTCGGCGAGGTAAGTATCTACTCGGCGAGTCGCCGAATGGATCAGCGACCATGACTAATGTTGCCGAATGGGTGAGAATTGGACGGTTTCTTAAAAGGCCAAATGTTTAAACTTTCAAACTTTACACTTTCCATCACTTTAGACCTTCACAAACTTGCACCCGTTTAGTATTTTCTATATTTCTTGCAATTTTAAAGTATTTTAGTCATTTATTTGTGTTCGGAGTGGATTACATTGCTGCCTAGCATTTCAAAAGTATTTTAACTGGCATCTAAGATTGTTTTTTCGAACCCCGAATTTATTTTTAGCAATTTTGTACTCATTTGGAATGATCTTATCTTAGTGATGTGTGTTAGGCCTCTCTGATCTTAAATGTTTTTGCTTATGCCTGTGAAAATCTTGCCTGTAGTGTTTATATTGTTAAAATCTCATATTTTTGTACCTTAAAATCGATTAAATCTTGTGGGGTTGTGCTTGCATGTTGTTGAGTCTAGCAGGGAGAAGTTTGAGTATCCCGAGATATGGTAAAGACCAATATTGGCATGCCACCCCGGAAAAGAGCACGGGATATCACAATAAATGAATGGGGGGCCAAATCCTTCCAAGAAGGGAAGATAAGAACCTCCACCTGGAAATAAAGGCAAGGACAAGAGGCCCATTTATGACAGGGAGACTACTCCCTGAGGGCCCTATATTTTTTCATGGGCCCGGGGATTCTATGCAGCTGTGCAGGCGGATACACCCTTGGCAACTCCTAGTGGGTCTGGTACTGCTTTTTTCTTCTGACGCGACTTCGGGTACCGAGACCCAGGACCAGAGTGATGCACTAGGCACTGATGCCCAGAAAGATGGAGCGACTGTGCAGACAGTACCCCTTCTTTACCTCCCTCTCTGTCTTACTTTATTTCACTTTTGGATATTTTTTATTGCATTTGACGACAAATGTTTTTCATTTGTGGTAGGGTGAGGCCCACATTTGTGCATATCTGTTTTGTTTATCTATTTGGGCTTTGTGCTAAATTTTTGTCACACTGCTTTTTGTGAAAGGTTTGAGCTTGTGGCTCCTTGCTTTTAAATTGAAAATGATTTTTGACCGATTCAAAATTTTTTTGCCACCTCTTGTATGTGTTGAATGTGGCTGTTCTCTTGCAAATTTAAGTATCGGTTTTGATCAATACCGATGACTTGAATAATGGTCATAATCTAACAAACATGAATGTGCGGCTACGATGAGGTCAAATGAAGTTGCATAGACAATATGTAAACTTTTTGCATCTCATTGTGACTAGCCAATTATCGAATCAAGTCTCTTGTAATGAACGTTGCACACTAGAGAAAGTGTGGAGTCTTGTTTGACTTTGGTGTCGATGCCTTGTGTGATGAGCTTACTGTAAACCATGCATGATAACACCTAGAATTTTCTCCATTAGTCCAGTCGACTAAGTAAGGCTATCTCTTGATATGATCTTAGGCAACTTCGAAGAGTGTGAGCCAATTTGACATATACCTCTTTTGTGGCCTACCTTGTGAGTATGTGAACCTCTTTTGAACACCCTTTGAGCCTTACCTTTCTTTGGAAGAAACTTGATGAAAATATGACCTTTCTTAAATCTACTACCTATAATCCTCTTGAATTATGGTTGATCAAATAGCCAACTTAGGCCAAAAGCCTAAGTTGGGGGTGTGGTGAAAAGAAAAGGTCAAGTCAAGAAGTGCAAGAAAATTCCCCTTTAACCCATGGTATTGAAAAAAATGGAACCCCTCCACACAAAAAAAAAAGGAAAAAAAGAAAGAAAAAAGAAAAAGAATGAAAAATTTGTGAAATAAAGTACAAAAGAAATGGGGGTTTCGAACAATCCATGGAAAGTGAATAATGGGAAGACTTATGAGCACTAAAGAAAATGATGAAAAAAGAGGAAAGGAAGTGTTGTGAGCACCACATTTCATGAGGATGAAAGTCACTGAGCCTAAATGACAATACCTT
>JAJONQ010061371.1:0-12247 GCA_036250385.1 Solanum microdontum
CCTATTTGCTATGTCTTTTAAATTGGATGATTTTGGAATAAGTTTTTGGGTCGGTAATTAATAAGTAATGATGACTATTGCCGAATGATAATTGGCAGTATATGATAGATTTAGGGGTTAGAATAATGGTTGTCCAAGTTACTGGTGGTAACGTTGTGTTCCTTATTTTATTGTATTGTTATAGGATTATTATTATGGATATATAAGGATGACATTGAATAGTTAAAGGTGCATTTGATTGGAAAGTGGAGATCACACAATTATGAGGAGAAACTAAGGTTGTACAATGACTGTTAATCAAATTTAAGTTCTGGACGTTGTTGTTAGTCTGCCACTGGTTTCGTAACTAGTGGCTTCCACCTTTATATATTAAAATATTTTGTTCTCACATTATAGACTACATTTTGAATATATTGAGATAGGTAATTAAATATTAGGTGTATTGAATTAGTTAAATTCCACTAAAGTTATGCTAATTGGAGGAGTTAAGACTTACCCTTAGGTTTGAACTTTAGGAAATTGATTATAAAATTAGGTGAGTTTTTGGGTCTAGGCTGGACATAGAATAATATGAGTGTTTATAGACTCGTTAACTTACAAATTATGCATATATACTTGATAGATTGGAGAGCTTCGGAGGCATTGAGGAAAGGAAAAGTATTGGAGAAGTAGCTTGCTTGACTTCGGTTCTTCGGTGAAGGTAGGTTATGGTTTATTCTATTTGATAGATAGACTCTTAATAGAGATTGATATGCAGTGATATATTGTGAAGTTTTCTATTTACTTGATTGTGTGATTGTGTAGCTTGGTTGTGTGGTTTGTGATTTGGTCTGAAATCCTGAGACCGTGGAATTTAGAATCTTGAACCCTCTCTATCGAAGTGATGTCTTGAATAAAGAAGGCTTGATGAAATATTGTTGATGAATTGAAAAGTGGTGATAATAAATCATAAATTAATGATATTATTGGATCGGAGTGTCACGTTTCGACACAGTATTATTGAATCGGAGTGTCACGTTCCGATATGGTATAATTGGATGGGAGTGTCACGTTTTGACACGGTATTATTGGATCAGAGTGTCACGTTCCGACACAGTATAAGTGGATCGGAGTGTCACGATCCGACACTGTAATAACATTAAAGGAAAAAGATATTGAATTAAATTAATGTACTCAATCTCAAAGAACTCAATTCCCAAATTAGTATGGTTTGGAGGCATGAGTCCTCATGTGTGATCTTGATGTTGTTGACTGATTACGTACTTACTTTAGTGTTGTTGACACTCGTTCATGTGTTTATTGTTTTCCACCTGCTAAGTGTCATAGTTGATTTTATACTATTATCCATTACATATTAGTTTTTATTTTGGGTTTGCCAATTATATCTACTTTGTACATGTTGCCGTATATTGAGCCCTACTTGTGTTTTTCTTTGTTTTCTTTTTGTGGAGTGTAGCGAGTGTATCAGTGACTTCGACTCGCCCTCAGCTCTAGCCAGTCTCTAGCACATCAGGTTCCAGGGTGAGCTATTCATTCCAGCTCATGTTGGATTCTCTTGGTCAGGGCATGATGTACTTAGTTTTCAAACATAAACTATTTCATTCCTTTATTTTTGTGTTTTTAATACTCTTAGACTTAGTATTTGAAGATCAGATGTCTGATAAAATGCTATCAAAGATACTTCATCTTATACTAAACATTAGCGATCATTTGATAGTAATATAACCCAACCAAGGGTTAGGGTCGAGTCCCAAGGGAGTAGTTTTTCCTTCATATTCGAAAATAAAACTTTGACACAATCTCTTCAATGTTATACTTGTTATGCCTTCAAGGTTATGGTTATATTTAGCAAAATTCAGTCCAACTTCACGAATAAACACAAATTAAACAAATACTAGAGTAGAACTTGGGGAATTGACCAGCCAATTGTCGAATTTTACTTTAGAGGGTGAATGTTGATACGAACAACAGGTTATTTTGTTGTGGGTAGGTTGGGCCATATATAAGATAACTTTCTCTCAAACAATTACCTTTTCTATGATAAACCTTATTGAACTTCATCACTGATCGGAACATACCCAGCTGTTTGTCCTCATCAAATCCACTCTCTCGAGCTGGATACAAAGGATAGATCTTAGATTTCACTCTCTTGAGCTGAAATATGGGTAACCCACTACTAAGGATGCTAAGATTGCTACCTTGGTTCTGTGTTTCTCTCTCGAGCAAGCTCACAACGCGGAATCAATTACACTGAAAATGCAAAACAACTTCAAAACGCATTAACAATTCAGACCCACTTCAAATTAACCTCCCTATTTGCATTTCAAGAATACCCACTTAGCAAAACTTCAACAATTGGCTTCATAGTCAAAACCCCAAGAGAAGAGTTTTAGCCACTTATATCAAAAGTAGAAAAATTAACATCCATTCTTCTTCCCATAAGTGAATACAGAAATGACAATTTTTATGAAGAAATCAGCTTAAAATTTTCTTGATTACAAAATCTCTAAGAATATTTAGATAAAAATCCCTCTCCAGAGCCTTGGGTGGTATCCTCTCTCTAATTGGTTTATTCCCTCTTTTCTGAATACCCCCTCTCCTTTCCAAAAATCAATTTAAACAAGTCTAATGTGTGACTGTTAGAGACCATTCGGTGAAGTTAGTCGGATGTCGCTGATAGGTCGGTGACGTGCCGATTGCTCTTTATCTCGCATTCAGTTTTCGCTCTTTCTTGGTTCAGCTACTGTAACTTTAGGCAATCCAGATCGAGATCACCGAACAATTCCGCGAATCACCTTATGTCTATTATTTCGCTCATCAGCGTGTGTTCAAATCTTCTTCAGCAATCTTTGGCGACCTGATTGTCCTTCGCCGAATAGATCTGCTACACGCCAATTAGCTCTGCTGCTCGCCGAAATTACCATGAGTTTAGATCCGGCATTCTGTAACTTTAGGCGGTATCATGGCTGTTCGGCGATCCGCCAAATGCTCTTTTCTATTGCCAACGTGATCACCTCTTCTAGGGCTTAGCACAATAGAACATTAGGCGAGACCATGGCCATTTGGCAACTTGCCCAATAGTTTGGTCGTTCTTCAGGCCTTCTCTTCTTTGTTCTTTCAGCTGCCTTGTTCATTATTGCTCCATAGTGTCCATGCTGTCCCTAAGTTCAAATGTCTAAAATTCAAGTATTTACATAAGTTATTGAGACAAAATGCACATTTAAGGACACTTATTCTATTAAAATCAAGCCCTAAATGTGTCCAAACTGTGGACTCATCAACATCCCCAACTTAAACTTTTGTTTGTCCTCAAGTAAAACTCAAGTTTGGCAGTTCAAAAAGGGTGCCTCAAATAGTGCTACACAAGACTCAATCATGAATGCACACAAAAGATTAAACTTATACAAGGAACAAATGTGCAGTCAAATTTTCAAGTTGTGACTCACCAATATCGAAGAATCCCAAGCTCACAATACTTGCTTCAAATGCAAGTTCAAGCTCAACGAAAGTGTTCAAATACCCTCACACAAAGAATGATTGAATATTCACACAATGGTTCACAATTTAAAGCTTTGGAATCAAATGCAACGGTCACACTCACAAAGATGAACACAATGCATTATTTCACCCATAGGTTTGCCAGTATTTTCCAATCGATACTTGATGCAGCGTACTCAAGATCACAAAGTTCTTTTCAAGGCTTGTAATGGGATTGAGTGCAAAGGTATGATTATTCAGGCTCAATGTTTATAGTCCTCATGAAATGTGGTGTGAACAACACTTCCCTTTTCTTTTATTCATCATTTTCATTCATGCTCACAAGTCATCCAATTATTCAATTTTCATGGATCATTGGAAACCCCATTTTCTCTCATTTTTCTAAGGGGTTCCATTTTTGTTTTTATCAATACCATGGGTACAAGGGACTTTCATGCACTCCTTGATGTTTCTTCTCTTTTTACCCCACCCGCAACTTAGGCTTTTGGCCTAAGTTGACTACTCAAACAAACCACAAATCATGAGGATTATGGGTACTGGGTCAGGAAAGGTCATGTTTTTATCAAGCTTCTTCCAAGAAAAGGTCAAGGCTCAAAAGAGGTTCACACACTCACAGGGTAGGCCACAAAAGAGTTATATGTCAAATTGGTTCACACTATTTAAAGTTGTCTAAGATCATTTCAAGAGTTCACACCCCTAAATCAACCGGACCAATGGGAAAAATTATAGGTGTCATCATGCATGGTTCACAGTAAGCTCAACATACAAGGCATTTACACTAAAGTCAAACAAGACTCCACACTCTCGCTAGTGTTCAATGCTCATCACAAGAGACTTGATTCGATAATTGGCTAGTCACATTGAGATGCAAAGTGTTCACACATTGCCTATGCAACTTAATTTGTCCTCATCGTAACCGTACATTCATGCTTGTTCAATTATGAGCACTATTCAAGTCATCGGTATTGATAAAAAACGATACTCAAATTTACAAAATAAAAACCTCTTTAAACATAAGTACGGGGCTTTGAAACAAGGAGGAGGTTCGCTGAGGTTCATGAGTAGGCACCACACCCCCAACAAAAGCAGTTCACATTGTCCTAAATATGGGTATAGAGCGGGCAATTACCGAATTTTAACATCATATTTGAATGATAAACAGTATCAAGAAATGAAAGAAATTTAGTTTGTCAATAAGTAAAGCAGGGTAACGATAAATCTTCACTAAATGCCCTAATGGTGATGGAGTGAAATGGTCGCCGAGTGCTTCAGCGATGTGCCGAATGTTCTTCAGATCGCCCAGCGTTCCAGTAGACTGCACTACAGAGAAGGCAGATTGGTGAAGATGTAGTGGATCGATGAAGACCTCGACGATCCACATAATGAACTTAAAGCATTGCCGGTCGATCCTTGAGGAACGTTGTCCACTTTGATTAGAAAGTGCGAGGAGAATCGGGTCGCCTAAACCCATCGACGATACGCCGACTGGTGAAGTTACCCCACCGAATGTTCCAGAGTCTTAGTCTCATTTTTTAGATCCATAAGGCAAACCAAGTCGTGCTCGCCGAAATAGTTCGGCGACTCGCCAAGAAGACTTTTGTCTCGCTCAGGATCCCTACTACTGCAAAATCAACACACACATTATTTAAAACACTAACACTTGGGTTGCCTCCCGAGAAGGGCCTTATTTAACGTCGTGGCACAACGTGGAAATGCTCTCAAGCATCTTCCAGGTACACCACCTCAATCAAAGAAATCTCCTGGCAATCTCCAAAGAATAATTTTAAGTGTTGCGCATTCACCTTAAATGTAGGTCCCTCTTGACCCTCAACTTCTATGGCACCATTGGTCAATACTCTTGTCACTCTAAATGGTCCTGACCATTTGGACTTGAGTTTTCTTGGAAAGAGTCTAAGTCGGGAATTGTATAGTAACACCCTGTCTCCCACTCTAAACTCCATCTTAAGAATTTAAGCATCATGCCATTTCTTCATGTTTTCCTTGTACAAGGCTGAACTATCATAAGCTCTGAATCTGAATTCATCCAATTCGTTTAACTGCTCCACTCTCCCCCTTGAGTTCTTTGTCCAATCTAGATTTAAGGCTTTCAATGCCCACAGTGCTTTATGTTCCAACTCGACTGATAGATGACAAGATTTACCAAAAACTAGTTGATACGGAGACATCCCAATAGGAGTTTTATATGCGGTGCAATATGCCCATAGTGCGTCATCCAACTTTCGAGACCAATCAACCCTATTTGCATTCACTATCTTAGCCAAAATGCTTTTGATACCCCGGTTTGACACTTCAACTTGGCCACTTGTTTGGGGATGATACGGTGTTGCTACTTTGTGTTTCACCCCATACTTACTCAATGTAGCTGAGAACCATTTATTACAAAAGTGTCATCCTCCATTGCTAATAATGGCTCGCGGAGTCCCAAATCTTGCACAAATGTAGCGCTTCAAGAATTGAACAACACTTTTTCCTTCGTTGTTTGGAAGATTACAATCTCTACCCATTTGGAAACATAATCTGCAGCCACCAAGATATATTTATTACCAAATGAGCTCACAAATAGACCCATATAATTGATTCCCCATACATCAAATAGTTCCACTTCCAAAATTATCGTCAGAGGCAACTCGTGCCTTTTGGACACTCCACCTTCCTTTTGATATTGCATGCACTTCTTGACAAACTCATGAGCATAT
The DNA here is from genome assembly GCA_036250385.1 of Solanum microdontum. Lineage (NCBI taxonomy): Eukaryota > Viridiplantae > Streptophyta > Magnoliopsida > Solanales > Solanaceae > Solanum > Solanum microdontum. Next base: position 6,216 of record JAJONQ010061371.1, read on the forward strand.
TTGTATAGAGACAGCTAGTAGTACCCACTTTGCAGAACTTTAGTTGTTGTTCATACACCACTGTGATGACCTCCAACCGGCGAAGTGTGAAAAGCATGTAGGATCTCAATAGCTTCTTCTTTCGGAACACATCTTATAATTATATGGTCAGCACACTCTCCAAATAAATATGGTTCATCCCAAAAGTATTGCTTAACATCGAACATGAACCTCTTTTGTTGGTAGAAGTTCAGTTCGTCTGCCACTACTCCACACACTAAATAATTTACAAAATCAGCATACAAAGGGGGTTATGTGAGGGTTACCGCGAATACGTGTTTATCGGGAAAAATATCGTTTATGTCGATCTCCAGCTCGTCATTCTCCTTGCCTTCCAATCTTGAAAAGTGATCAGCCACCTGATTTTCACAACCTCTTCTATCTTTGACCTCAAAGTTGAATTCTTGCAATAAAAGCACCCACCTTATCAATCTTGGTTTGGCATCTTTCTTTGCCATTAGATAACGCAATGCATCATGATCAGTGTGAATAATCACTTTTGTACCTAGAAAGTATGTGCGAAATATCTCAAATGCATAAACAACTGGAAGTAATCTTGTTCGATAATTGTGTAGTTACGTTGAGCCATACCGCTTGCATCACACATTACTTCGAATGGCTCTGACCAATCAGGACTAATGATGATAGGAGTGGAAATCAGTTTTTCTTTCAGGCATTTGAAAGCTACCATACAAGCATCATCAAAGTGGAATTTCACCTCTTTTTCCAAAAAATTGCATCAAGGAAGTGCAATCTTTGAGAAGTCTTTGATGAACCTCCTATAAAATTCGGCATGTCCCAAAAAACTTTGAACCCCCTTTACTGAAATAGGTGGTAGCAATTTCTCAATTACTTTAACTTTTTCTTTGTCCAACTCCAGCCCCTTTTGTGATACTTTGTGACCAAGCACAATTCCTTCCTTAACCATGAAATGACATTTTCCCAATTTAGGACTAAATTGGTCTCAACACATCTTTGGAGAACTTGTCCTAAGTGCTCTAAGCATTCTGCAAATGTGTCACCCACAACTGAGAAATCATCCATAAATACTTCCAGTGAGTCTTCCACCATGTTAGCCAAGATGAATAGCATGCAACGCTGGAACGTAGCCAGGGCATTACACAATCCGAATGGAATTTGTTTGAAGGAAAAAGTACCATAAGGGCATATAAAGGTTGTTTTCTCTTGAGGAGAGCAATGGAGATTTGGTTATAGCCAGAATACCCATACAAAATGCAATACCACCCACTCTCGGATAGTCGGTCAAGCATTTGAACAATAAAGGGCATAGGGAAATAATCATTTTCAGTCCATGAATTTAGCTTCCAATAGTCCATGCAAACTCTCCAACATGTCACCAGTCGCATAGATACAAGCTCCCCCTTGTCATTAGGGACAACCATGACTCCTCCCTTTTTGGGTACACATTGCACCAGACTGACCCATTTGCTATCTGGAATAGGGTAGATCACTGCTGCGTCCAACCACTTTGTTATCTCCTTTTTCACCACCTCTTGCATCGGCGGGTTTAGTCTTCGTTGATGTTCAACACTCGGTTTACAATCGCTATCAAGCTGAATTTTGTGAGTGCATATGCCTGGAGGGATGCCCACTGTATCAACAATAGTCCAACCGATGGCTTTTATGTGCCCTATCAGTACTTCAAGGAGCCCTTTTACTTGCCAATCAAGTAAATTGGCTGCAATAATCACCGGTAAGATGTTATTTGAACCTAAGAAAGCATACCGGACTTGAGAGGGCAATACCTTCAGCTCGAGATTTGGTGGTTCTTCTGTTGATGGCTTGGTGGGAGGACTCTCTCAATTTTTTAAATCGATGTCCAATTTCGCTGGAGTCTTTGTAAATCCCCCAATGTTTGAAAATGCGGCTACCACTTCATCTTGGCCTTGAACCTCAAACCCTTTATCGTTAGACAACACAACTTCAAGTGGTTCTTTGCTGCACATCAAATGGCTCACTCTAGCCACTGCCTCGTTAATCATATCATCAGTTCAGATTACATGAATGTCACTCGGGTGTTTCATTGATTTGCACACATCAAAGATGACTTCATCTTCATTAAACCAAAATTTCAACTCCTCGCTCTCAACATCATCCAACGCTCTCCCTGTTGCCAAGAGTGACCTTCCCAAGAAAATAGAAATTTCGGCATCTATGTCACAGTCGAGTATCACAAAATAAGCTAGAAAAATAAATCGGTCAACCTTAACCAAAAAGTCATAAAGTATTCCCACTAGATGTTTGATCAATCTGTCAGCCATCAAGGGTCTCAAAGTTGTAGCATGTGGTTCACCCAACCCGAGTTGTTTATAAATAGCATTAAGCATTAGATTAATACTTGCTCCAAGATCGCATAAGGCTTTTGCGAACTTGAGAATGCCTATAGTACACGGGATGGTGAATGCTCCACGATCATCTTTCTTTTCGATCAGCTTCTTCGTCATAATTGCACTACAACTGTGAGAGACTTCGATTGTCTCAAAATCCAAAATCTATTTTTTGTGACTAACTCCTTCATGAATTTTGTGTAACCCGACATTTCCAACAATGCTTCAACTAGAGGGAGATTAATCGATAAGATCTTGAATACCGATATAAACTTCTTGAAAGGCAAGGGCAAGGACAAAACAATTGAGCTATCAGATGCAAGCTCCGATAGCATGGGTTTTTACACCAATGACCTAACAACATACGATTGTGAGAGTATGAGTTCAGATGAAGATGAATTGATAGAGGCATGGAGGAATAATCTACTATCTAAACAGCTTAATGACCCATCGCAGATTAGAAATCCTCGATCCACTGCTCAGACTCCTCCAGCTCCAGAACAGGCAATAATATTGGCACCTCCAGTACAAGCCCACTACCTAGATCATCGAATAGATTAAAGTTTGATGGACTAAGAACGAGCATTGAAGAAAAATGACTATATATAGATGGGGTGATCGATAGGTATCTTGAGATAATGGAGTGCCTGAAATATCACAAATTTCAAGTTTTCACAAAACAACGTGGTTCTTATATGCCAAGCTGGGTCAGAGAGTTTTATAGTGCATTGGTACCACAACGGAAGAGACTAGTAGCATCTTTCAAAGCAGTTGACTATGTGGCGGTCAGAGGAAGGAAGGTAGCTTGTGACAGTGAGGCTATCAACATAGCCTTGGATATGTCCAATAAGATTAATGATCACTGCTAGCACTTGATCAGAACAAAAAAGCTGAATCCGATGAAATAGTGGTTTGTCCCGCTAATCTTAGATAACAATACTTTGAAATAGCTAGCATAAGGAATCCCAATCGAAAAGAAAGATCTGAATGTAGATGCAAGATACTAGTTCGGGTTTATCAGCAGCTCCATTATGCCATCACAGAATGAATCAATTCTTCGCCTCACTAAAGCAACATGTCTTGGGTGCATTATAGAGAAAACAAGGACAAATCTGGAAATGATTATTGCTTCCAAAATCCATATGCGTGCAAAGCAAACCCAAACATCTCTCCATTTTCCGGTATTAATCACTGCATTGTGCAGAAATGCCCGAGTACCTCTGGATGCCAAGAAGGGTGTAGAAGTGATGCCCACAACATCGACCAATATCTGAAAGATCAAAGCCAAATATCTTAAGGATCAAGCAGAAAAGAATCAGACTGAAGTGGCGGCCACTGGATCTACACCTACAAAAGCACTTCTACTCACTCCAGCTCTTGGACCTTCAGGTATATCCATTACCACTGTTACTTCCACTGACACTCTAGGTTCCTCTGTTATTGTTTACAAGCCCCCACTCACCCATGCTTCCCTACTCCGGATGGGACAAATGGCCCTTTCTGCCGATCGTTGGGTTGCTTGTTTAGAAGTCGTTGTTCCAGGCATGATCCAGATGGCCCTAACTGATGTTGTGACACCCCTGAACACTACCATTGATGCCCTAGCGGCCAGGATAGCGGTGTGTGAGCACAAGCAAGGGTCCACTAATAAGATAAGAGTTTTAAAAGCTGCCATTGCTGAGCTGCGAGAAGATGTGAATCACTTGAAGGCCATTGATGTGTCTATGGTCTTTGGGACAGTGGAAGTTACAGCCATGCTTGAGAGTCCTCAGACTACTACTGGATATGGGGATAAAGCGGAGCAGACAGAAGATTCTGGAGCATTAGCAGATACTAATGAAGAGATGTTCGAGGGAGCTGTAGCAAATGACATAGCAGAGACTGATGAAATCATGATAGATGTTGTGCAGGCTTCCTTGGCCAAAGCTCCTGCTTCGGGATTCAGTGGGGCCGGTCCTTCTGGAGGTTACTCCCAGCACTGAAGCCCAGACATATGAGTCGATATTATTTTCCTATCTTACTTGTCGATATATTTTTGTTTATTCACATTTGAGGACAACTACTTTTATTTGTGGTGGGGTGAGGCTCACACCTTTTGTGTTGACATTCATGTTTTTTCTGTATATATTTGGGGTTGTCTACTTTAATTTGTGTTTTAAATACTGCTTTTATGTGGATGTTTGAGCTCATGGTTCCTGTTGTTCTAATTGAAACCAATTTTGATCCTTCCAAAAAAACTTTACCACCTCTTGTGTTGAAAGTGGCCGTTCTTTTGCAAAAAAATTTGAGTTTCAATTTTGATCAATACTGATGACTTGAATAGTGCTCCCAATTGAACAAACATGAATGCACGGCTACGACAAGGCTAAATGAAGTTACATAGACAATATGTGCACTCTTTGCATCTCGTTGTGACTAGCCATTTATCAAATTGATCGTCTTGTGAGGACCGTTGCACACTAGCGAACGTGTCTAGTCTTGTTTGATTGAAGTATCGATGCCTTGTGTGATTAGCTTACTTTGAACCATGCATGAATAAACCTATAATTTGCCACGTTAGTCCAATTGGTTTAGAAAGGTATACTTTTGAGATGATCATAGGCAACTTTTGAAAAGTGTGAACCAATTTAACATATACCTCTTTTTGTGGCCTACCCGTGAGCGTGTGAAACTCTCTTGAACACCCCCTGAACCTTACTTTCTTTGGAAGAACCTTGATAAACCCTAGACCTTAATTGATCCACCTATAATCCTCTTGAATTGTGATTTAGTGAATAGCCAACTTAGGACAAAAAGCCTAAGTTGGGGGTATGGTGAAAAGGAAAAAAAGAAGTCAAGAAGTGCTATAAGAAGTCTCCTATAACCCATGATGTTGCAGAACAATGGAACCCTCCTAAAAAAAGAAAAAAAAAAGAAAATGGTGGAATAAAGTACAAAGGATATTGGGATTCCAAGCAATTCATGGGAAATGAATAAAAGGATGACTTAGAAGCACTAGAAAAAGAATTGATAAAGGAAAAGAAGGGAATGCCTTGAGAATACCACATCTCATGAGGAAAGAGTCACTAAGCCTTAATGACCATACCTTTACACTCAGCCTCATTACAAGCTTTAGAAAGACCTTTTTGATCTTGAGTAAGCTGGATCAAAAGTCAATTGGAAAATAAGGGCAAACCTATGGGTGAAAACGTGCATTGTGTTCCTCTTTTTGAGTGTGAGCATTTTATCTGATTCCTAATATTAAATTGACTCATATATGTGTATGAATATGGAATTATTCTTTACGTGATGGCATTTAGATACTTTTGTTGAGCTTGAACTTGCACAAGTAGCAAGTATTGCGAGCAGGAGAATCTTCGGTAATGGTGTGTCACGATTTGAATCTTTGAGTACACAAGTGATCTCTGCATAAGTAAATTGAGTCTTTTTGTGTGCATTCATGATTTAGTCTTGTGTAGAACTGTTTAAGGCACCCTATTTGAACTTCTGAACTTGAGTTTGCTTAAGGACAAGCAAAAGCTTAAGTTGGGGGGTGTTGATGAGTCCACAAATTAGACTCATTTAGGGCTTTATTTTAATAGAAATAGTGTCCTCAAATGCTTGTTTTATCTCAATACCTGATTAAAATGCTTAAATTTCAGGTAT
>JAJONQ010061372.1:0-13476 GCA_036250385.1 Solanum microdontum
TTTCAAGTTAGTTTTAAATGGTTTGTCACTTTTTATAACTTCTAAATAATATGTGTATACTTTTGAACTTTATAAATATTCAAAAATCGTCTCAAAATATTTTGTTTAATTAAATATTTGGTTAGTTTGTTTAGTTATTTAATAGTTTACAATTTTTAGTTAATTAGTTAGTTTATAATTAAGTTAATTATTATATAATTATGTCTCTAATTAGTATATTTTATGAGTGTTCGAAAATTGTCTCAAAAGGATTTTAGCTTTATTTAAATATTTGGTTATCTAGTCATTTATATTGTTAAATTATTTAGCTTATAATTAAATTAACTATTTTATTTCGCTAAGATTAAAAAGCTCATAATTAATTATATTATTTCGTCTTGTTTTGTCTATAGTTTTGACTTAAAAATTGGTTACAATTGCAATTCAATTACAAATATAGTCATTCCCTACCTTGGACTTTATTTTTAGACCAAGAAACTGGGCCATTTATTTGCCATATTTCCAGCAGCTCACTCCAATATTCAGCAACCCATTTTCAATTTTCCTTTCTCTCCAATTAATCCCAGCCCATTCCTAAACCAAATCCAGAATCCTTCCAAATGTTCCCAGTAGTGCAAACACACGACGTTACATACAACATACGACAACCATAGCCAACCCAATGCCATACGCGCTTTCCTCTTCCTGAGCGAGCAGAATTGCGAACAACCAAAGAAATCAACCCACGCGCCCCATCTTCTTCCTCACGTCCCTCTTTCCACAGTACTGTCCAGCTGGGATTTTCGGCAAAAGCGTCTGTCGCAGTAGAGCAGCAAGAACACGCAAATTTACCCTCATAGCATAAGATCGAACCACGTAGCTCCTCAAGGATGATGAATGGATCATAGCCCTCTATCTTGCCCTTTCCTCTTTCGGAATAGGGTGGAAATCTCAGGAAAAGTATGTTTGCCTCTAATGGTGAAAAAATTTGAAGTTTGAAATTTGAGTTGGCCCAATTTCTATCCGTTTCCCCCCGAAAATCTACCTTAATTTCTCCCTATATAACATCTTCTTCTGTTCATATTTTTGGAAAAAAAAAGTTTGGAAAATAAATTTTTAGTTGGAGAGAATATTAGAGAAGTTAGCTGAAGTTTGAGAGGAAGCACGGTAACTACTAGTTACAAATTTTTACATATAAAATTTGGGAATAGTACTTAGAAGCAGAGAGAGTGAGAGTTTAGGTGTTGCTCGGTTTTTTTTTCTTTTCTTGCTCGCTTCTCTGTTCACCGGAATCTCTAGGAGTCATCGGAAGTCGCTGCTCTCCAAGCTGGTTCTCATCCCAACTTTGCTGCCCAGAAATAGGTAGTACATCCTTCCTTATTTACCTTTTATCTCAATTTCAAGTATTGTACGCTGAATTGGTTTCTGTTGGGTTTCCATTTTGTTCGCCCCTTCTGGTAAATTTTATGCTTTTGATTCAAAATCTATTAGTTGGAATGTGAGTGTTGAAGCTTATTCTTTGCTGGCTTGATTTCCGACTAATCACCAAATCATTAACGTCTCACCTCATCTAAAAACTCAAATCGAGATATGTTTGTCTAGTCTTAACTTTTGTGTTCGTCGTGAATCACACGTTCGTTTTGCTTTGATTCTTATGCCTAATGTGTTCTTAAGCATGAGCTCATTTGACATTATATTATATTGATTGTTGAATCCTTTGGCTCAATTTTGTTTCTGGGAAACTAGTTATATCTTTGTTTTGCTTCGTTTGAACTTGTTTAAAGTTCATTTGGTCCCATCCGTATGTCGTTAGGTGGTTTCTGTTTTTTTTCTTTCAGTAGGAAAAAAAATCAACTTGTTTCATGTTCTTAGTCTGTAAGACTTGTACCACTCGTAGCTTTAATCATTGATAGATATATAATTTTATTTCATTTCTCTTTTACTAGCATGATTTTCTCTTTATATAAGGGAACGTTAACCACTAATTATTTGTTTACCATAATGTGGGCTGCCCTTATAGATTTTATTGTGCAATATATGTATGTGTCTGTAAACGTCTCTAGTATGGTCTTTTCTTCGGTTTAATCGTGTGTTTAGTATTTCTGCCCAACCATGCTATTTTTTACAGACATTATTCATGCTAGTTTATGCTACCATTTAACATGTTTGATTTTAATAATGCTATGTTTGATCTGTTCATAATGTGAACTGTTTTTGCCGTGCCTTGTCTTACTCTTATTTAGTTGTTGTAAGTTTTCAAAATTAAGAAAGCTCCCTTCCCCTTATCCCGCCTTAGTGAACTACTTGTTTATCTCCATTATGAATTAATTACTTGACAACGTGCTTGTTAGAATTTGTGTTCCTATTCTAATTCTCTTTCTTCCATCTATTTGTATTTATGTTAACCGTTGAGGGGGTAATACAGTAAAACAGGCCCTGAATACGACCCTCATACAACGATATACCTTTGCTATATACACAGGTGTTTGGGAGTGGAAATAGGCTGAAGGAGGCCCAAAAATGCAGCAATAGGCCCAAATTTGACATGCTCTTCCTTTCCCTCCTTTATTATTTTATTATATTTGACTAACGTTTCGATTATCTTATGATTTAACTTAATTAAATTCCTCAAGAATGGTCATTTCATTTTATTTTCGAATCAAAGTATATATATTTTATTACTTAGTTTTTATTTTAATATTAGTCTTGTTGACATTTTGTGAACCATTCCCCTTTGGAAAATTCCCCTTTAGTTCACTCCCCCTTAAGATAAATAAAGTGATAAAAATAATAATAGTAATAAATAAATAAGTTAAAATAAATGAGTCCATTTACTTAGTTAAATTTTAAAAATAATTAGTTAAAATAAATGAGCTCTTTTACTTAGTTAAAATTTCAAAAATTAGTTAAAATAAATGAGTTCTTTTACTTAGCTAAAATTTCAAAAATTAGTTAAAATGAATGAGTTCTTTCACTTAGTTGAAATTTCAAAATTGGTCCAAGTCATGATGAGTTCTTTTACTTAGTTAAAATTTTAAAATTAGTCAAAATCACTTTTTAGTCAAATCGCCGGTCAACCGCAAGTTAGCGGGCATTTCGAGGGCCTAACACCTTCTCAGAATGTATGAACTTCGAACCCCTTTTTCAATGGATTTTATATGTTTAAATCTTTTGAAAACTTTAAGTTTTTTTCTTGATTTTTTACTAAAAAATTAAGTGGCGACTCTGTTCTTTTGGAAATTCGATTTCTCTTAAATCATAAGTTTAATCGATTTTTCGAAAACTCAGTCATTTTCCTTGTATATATCTTTTTAAGTAAAACAATAACTCTTTTTCATCATGCATTGCATTGCATTGCACCAGCATAATTGATTGTTGTTTGTACATGTTGGTCATATGGGACATACGAGTTTAGTTTGTTCTTGTGTACCTTCTAGGCACATAGGGGCTCGATAAGGTTATTGTTTAATTATTTTCTTAATTGTGGTATTATGAAAGGTGGTTCTTTGTTTGAGTGTAGATATTACCCGTGTTCCCCCTATTTGATGCTTTTGTGCACGTTCAGTTTGGGATAACCTTCTTGGCTTTTACTAGATATATGTGATTGTTTTTGCTTGTATACATTTGGGCTAGTTGTCTCCCTTATTAGAGCCTTGTCATGTTTAGATTGATGGTCTTTCACATTGTCAAGACCCATTTGTACCCCAGATGTAACATGGTGTATAGAACCCCAAAGGACTCCATACAAGTCACGTAGCTCTCATAACATAAGAAATATAACAATAAGAGTAAAAATAGTCCAAGTCAAAACCATTATATAAAATGAAAAGAAAAAGTCTAAACTCGTGTCTTAACATAGCCATCTAATACAATAGGATGAAAGTGGGCCTAGCCCATACATCATGTCAAAAAGTGAAGTACAAGAAATAAACTAAATCAATAACTCCGTCCTTGAAGCATGAGGACTCACCAAAACTCGTGAAATCACGAACCCAACAAGCTACGAGACTCAAAAACCTGTCTGTCAAACCCTACATTTGGCAAAAATGTAGGCAACAGTATGCGTTAGTACAAAATAATGTACCAAATAAGATAGCCATGCATAAAACATTTAAAACATGCTAAAAGGAACATTTTATTTCTTGACATGCAATTTACCTAGTTTAACATCATATGAAAAAGTTATAAAACATAAGTCATAAATCATGGTCGATGCAAGTTAACTTATTCTTTGACATCTTTGAACTCATGTGTGAAACTCCTTGAGTAACCTTAGTTCATTATTACTTGTGAGAAATAGCCTTAACCGACATGAGAGCATGTGAGCTATAACATGGAATCTGGTATCTACCCCATATCGATAAGAGACTTGTTGAAGGTAGAACCTTGAACTTCTAGCTTAAGTGGATCCAATAGCTAATCAACCTATGTGGGCACATAGTTATTGGATAAGGAGATTTCTACTACAAACACGGAATCTACTTCGTGAAGGCTTCCATCTCATGAGATCACTTTGGAAACCCGAACTCTACTAACGTGAGATCTTCCATATCATATTCAATATCAACTCGGTGCTAAGCATAAATTCCCAGAGAATAGTCATTTCTTACTTGACTTCATTACTCATGAAGAGGCAACCTTGGACAACCAATTCAAGCTAGTTTCATTAACGTAGCTCCTAGTCTTTCATTGAATTAGGTGAGGAAACCTTTCAACCTAAGAATCCTTCCTATGTGAGAAAACCTTTAATATCATGCTAGTATGTCTTTTAGTGAGAATATTATTTCACAACACAACATCATTATTGGTACTTTACTCTCAAAGCACCCTTAAAACATTTGGATAGATTTCATAAAACAATGCATAAGTCTATAATTTACCTCCTTTAGGTCAAAACCCAATTTCAATCATCCACTCTTAGAAAACATGGGTTAGTTATGGATTTTATCATAAATTCATGTAAAACTAGTAATACATGCTCAATTTCATAAAACTCTTCCTTGAAGATCACAATTCCTCAATATATGGTTCATAACTCGAAAACATAGGGATCACATGGGTTCATAGGCGAATTCATCATAAAAGCATTACAATTCATCAATTCATGCATAGAATATCGTAATTAACTTTTTTAAATCAATAATAAAGAGAACCCGTGATAATAGATGAAAACCCTAACTAAATTGGGGAATTCTACCTTTTAAGATAGAGAGATTTAGGAACTCCATGGATGAAAACTATCATACCTTGAGTCCAAAATCTAACCTTCAATGGAGGAATTAGAATCTTAGCTTAAAACCCTAGGTGAATCCTTCTTCTTCTTCAAGTTTCTAGAGAGAGAATATTTGAGAGGAATTGGTTTTCATATGGGAATTTGGAAGAATGAAATCAATGGGGTGAATTTGGGGGGTTAAAGGACTTATATAGGGGTTCTAAATGTAGGCTAAACGACATAGTATAGGAATTAATTAATTAGGAAAAGACCCAACTGCCCCTTAAAATAACAGCCAGGTGACCATTCACGGACCCTAGTCGACGGACTGTGGTATGACCCACCGCCCGTCCTGGTGGACCGTCAATCATGGTGAGAAACTAATGTTTTTGGCTTTCGAACCACAAACCGTGGTCTGACCTACGATCCGTAGGTGTGGTCGTGGTCTTGGCCCTCAAACCACTAGGCAGGGTGGCCAACCCACGGACCCACTTATGGGCCGTGGTTGGCCTCCGTGGCTGGCACCTGCAACTTCCCAAAATTTGGTTCATTCCCCTTTTTTGGATACGGGGTGTTACAATATCTCCCCGTTGGGATCATTCATCCTCGAATGAGATTTAAATTTTTTCTGAAAGGGTAGGAGAGGAACTAACAACCCAACCTACAATGCAATTCATACAACCAAGGAGGAACTGTCGACTCCAAGCAAGGACGTTCTCAAATTATCATAAGAGGGTGAACTAACTCTATCAGGCCATTATGCATGCAGTGCACATAAATAAGGAGGAAACATCAACTCCAAACTCATCATAATCAAATGCAACATAAGGAAGTAGGAACTACATCTAGCAACCCAATATGCATGAATTCTCAAAATTTCTCATGTTCAAGGAGGAACTACCTTCTCCTTGCTAAAAGCATGCTCAACACAATCTCATGGAGCCTCTATGCAATTTACTCTCAAAAAGCATAGCTAATACATGTTCGTCAATTCTTCTCATGAAGTCTATAGGAAACTCATATACTCAATGGACAACAACATGTGGAAAAATCAATCATATAAACTCGTTTTCTTTCAAAACACAAGTTTTCATGAACATGCATCACATAACGAATTCATGGAAACACATAAAAACACATGTATCCCAAAACAAAGACAAACAAAGAGGGACTCATTACCTCAAGATAGAATAGGAGTAGAAGGAAAGAGATGAAGATATTGGGACATCATATCGGCTTCGACATCCCAAGTAGCACCCTCAACTAATTGATTCATCCACAAAACCTTCACGAAAGCTATTTCTTTGTTTCTCAACCTCTTAATTTGTCGGTCCAAAATCTCAACCAAAAGTTACTCATAAGAAAGACTCTCGTCAACTCCCAACTCTTCTAGGGAAACTATGGATGTCAGACCTCCAACACACTTCTTGAGCATAGAGACATGGAAAATAGGATGCACGGTTTCCAACTCATTTGGTAGGTCTAACTCATAAGCAACCTTACCAACGCGCCTTAAAATCTAATATGGGCCTACGTACCGGGGAGTAAGCTTCCCCTTCTTACAAACCTCATTACACCCTTCATGGGCGAGATTTTCAAGTAAACCCAATCGCTAACATCAAACTCTAGATACATTCTTCTCACATCAGCATAAGACTTTTGCCTACTTTGAGTCGTTCACAACCTCTCTCTAATGAGTAGAACTTTCTCAATTGCCTCATGTACCAATTAGGGACCTATTAAGGCAACTTCGCCCACCTCAAACCATCCTATAAGAGACCTACACCTCCTACCATACAAGGCCTCAAATGGAGCCATATCAATACTTGAGTGATAATTGTTATTGTAGTCAAACTCAATCAATGGAAAGTGGTAGTCCCAATTGCCTTTAAAATCGATCACACAACCCCTTACCATATCTTCCAAAGTTTTGCTAGTACGCTCCGCTTGACCATCATTTTAAGGGTGAAAAGTCGAGCTAAGCTTAACCTTAATGCCAAGCCCCTTTTGGAATGACTTCCAAAATTGAGAAGTGAATTGGGTACCATGATAAAAAATAATGGACAAGGGCACTCCATGCAACCTTACCATTTCTCTCAAGTAAAACTTGACATAGTCCTTCGCCGAATAGGACACCTTGACGGGAAGGAAATGAGCCGATTTCATCATCCGATCTACTATCACCCAAATAGATTCATATTGTCACTGGGTGTTAGGCAAACCAACAATAAAGTTCATATTTAAGTCTTCCCACTTCCAAGTAGGAATGCTAATATCTTGGGATAAACCTCCCGGTTTCTGATGCTCAACCTTCACTTGTTGGCAATTTTGACACTTTGCTACAAATCCCGTAATATCTTTCTTCATCCCATTCCACCAATAGACATCCCATAAATCACGGTACATCTTCCTGGCTCCTGGGTGAATAGAATATTGTTAACTATGGGCTTCTGCTAAAATATTTTCCCTCAAGTCATCAACATTTGGAACACAGAAACAACCTTGGTATCTGAGTACCCTATCTCCCCCTTGGGAGAAATCCTCAACAAATTTCTTAAGTGTCGATTCTACCAAAATTGGATCAAGACCTTGCTTGGCTTTCACAACCACCACAAAAGATGATTCGGAATGATTGTGAACCATAATACCACCTTTGGTAGAGTCCACTAGTTTAACACTTAATCGAGCCAATCTATGAACATCTTGAACCAACTCTTTCTTTTATTCTTCAATATGAGCAACACTTCCCATAGACAACCGACTAAGAGCATCCTCTACCATATTAGCTTTACCGAGGTGATACAGAACACTCATGTCATAATCGTTCAATAACTCAAGCCACCTTCTTTGGCGAAGATTCAAATCATTTTGCTTAAACACATATTACAAACTCTTATGATCGGTGAACACATCTACATGAACTCCATACAAATAATGTCTCCAAATCATTCAAGCAAAATTGACCGCTGCTAACTCAAGGTCATGAGTAGGATAATTCTTCTCATGGATTTTAAGTTACCTTGAGGCATAGCCAATAACTTTCTCATTTGGCATAAGTACACACCCTAGCCCAATTCTCGAGGCATCACAATAAACCACAAAGCCATCAGATCCTTTCGGTAAGGTCAACACCGGAGCGGAAGTAAGTCTATTTTTCAACTCTTGAAAACTTTTCTCACACGCTTCCGACCATATGAATTTAGCCTTCTTTTGAGTCAAAGTCGTCAAATGAGAGGCAATTGCAAAGAAACCTTCAAAAAACTATTTATAGTAACCAGCCAAACCCAATAAACTTCTAATATCCGAGGGAATTAGAGATCTAGGCCAAATCTTGATCGCATCCATCTTTCTAGGATCCACCTCAATACCCTTACTCAAAATAATATGACAAAGAAAAGCTACAAACCTTAACAAAAATTTACATTTACTAAACTTTGCAAAAAGTTGTTGGTCCTTAAGGATTTTCAACACAACCCTCAAATGATCAATATGCCCACCCTCATTACTTGAGTAGATAAAAATATCATCGATAAACACAATTACAAACATGTCAAGGTATTGTCTAAACACTCTATTCATCAAGTCCATAAATGCCGCCGGAGCATTATTCAACCCAAACGACATCACTAGAAACTCATAATGACCATACCGAGTTCTAAAAGCCATCTTCGGAATGTCATCATCTTTCACCCTTATTTGTTGATAACCCGATCGGAAATCAATCTTAGAGAAATAACTTGCCCCTTGAAGTTGGTCAAATAAATCATCTATCCTTGGGAGAGGATACTTGTTCTTAATGGTCACTTTGTTCAACTTTTGATAATCAATGCACATACGAAGAGAACCATCCTTCTTTCTTACGAACACAACTGGAGCACCCTATGGAGAGATACTCAGTCGAATGAAACCCTTATCCAACAAATCTGTTAATTGTTCTTTCAACTCCTTAAATTCGGCCAGAGCCATACAATAAGGAGGAATAGATATAGGTTGTGTATCTGGAATAAGTTCAATATCGAAGCCTATTTCCCGCTCAGGAGGAATACCGAGTAAGTCATCTGGAAACACTTCTGGAAACTCATTGACAATGGGACATACCCAAGAGAAGGGGTTTCATAATCTACATCTCTTACCCTTACTAAATGGTAGAATCAACCCTTAAAAATCATCTTACTAGCTTTAAGATAGGAGACAAACTGACCCTTAGGCAAAGAATTTCCCCCCCTTCCACTCTATGATAGACTCATTCGGGAACTGAAACTTCACTACACGAGTTTTACAATCAATAGAAGCATAGCAAGAGTGCAGTCAAACCATACCCAAGATAACATCAAAGTCTAACCTATCAAGCTCTACCTAGTCAACAAAAGTAACTCTATGGGACAAGAAAACTGGACACTTTCTATAGACCCTCTTAGCGACCACAGAATCACCAACAGGAGTAGAGACAAAAAAAAGGTTCTAACAACACATCATGGAGCACATCAAACCTCATGGCCATATATGACGTCACAAAAGACAAGGTAGCACCGGGATCAAGTAAAGCATATACATCAAGTTGAAAAACTTTCAACATACCGGTAACCACATCCAGAGAACTCTCTTGTGCACCTCTAGTTTGAAATGGATAGAAACAATTTTGCTTAGGAGCATTGGAACCCGCACCACAAGTAGAGGCTTGCTTGCCCTCTATTCCTTTAGCCTTTAGAATTAGGCAATCCCTCATTTTGTGACCACTCTTACCACAACCATAGCAACCATCGGTGATGGCTAGACACCTACCATCGTGCTTCCTTCCACAATTAGTACAAGTAGATATGTGCAATGAAGATCCACTACCATTACCTCCTTGAGGCTTAGGGTTAGACACCCTATCTTGGTTGAAATTTGGAGGAGCATTGGAATAACCTTGACCGGAAAACCTTTGTTGGAATCTTGTACGACTTTGTCCATCGAACCTTGTGTTAGAGAAATTACCATCACCAATCTTAGCCCTTTTTGCCTCCCTAGACTTTCTCTTGAGTTTCTCCTCCTCAATTTGTTGTACATGTACCATGAGACGAGAGATGTCCATATCATGGATGAGCATTGTGGTTCGGCATTCTTTAACCACTATTTCGTACACACCCGATACAAACTTATTCATTTTAGCCCTGGAATATGCATCCATTGATGGAGCATACTTAGACAATTGAGTAAACTTTAGAGCATATTCCCTCACACTCATACCCCTTGTCGAAGGTTAATGAACTCTATAACCTTAGCTTCCCTCATCTCAAGGGGAAAGAATCTATCAAGAAACGTGGCCTTGAAATTCTCCCAATCAAGAGGACCCACAACTTCTGGTCTCCCTTCCTTTCATTGGTTATACCACACTTGAGCCACACCTTTCAATTGGTAAGCGGTCAACTCCACCTTCTCCACCGGTGTAACCCCCATGATCATCAAAATCTTATAGACCTCATCAATAAAATCTTAGGAATCTTCCTCAATGTTAGAACCATGAAACTCCATAGGGATCATCCTTGTCAAGTCCCTCACTCTAAAAGCTACCAAATTTACATTTGAGCTTACGGGAACCACAATCTCCCTATTGGCTTTAGCCGTAACCGCTAAAGCTAACACTTGAAAAGCAGCCCTAAAATCCACATTAGAAACAGGCTCGGTCAAAGGATCGATCAAAACTTGAGGAGCTTGGGGAGGAGTTTCATGTTCTGCATTCCTTTTAGCATAAGCTCTTCGGGTAACCATATCCTGAAAAACATAGGATAAGGATTAGTAGAGAGACTTTATAGAGTTAAACTTTATTGCACGACTTAAGAGTAATGAAAGAAGTGAAGTTTCCTAATCATCTTGTAACCTCTCATTCATAAATGTGGCATGCTTCACACTCATGAACAAGACACTACTAGATGTGGCTTATAAGACATCCTAGGACCATTCTAAATCTTGTTCTCTGATTACCAAGTTTGTCACAATCCAGAGATACCCCCTAGATGTAACATGGAGTATAGAACCCCGAAGGACTTCATACAAGCCACTTAGCTCTCAAAACATAAGAAATAGAACAATAAGAGTAAAAATAGTCCAACTCCAAAACATTGTATAAAATGAAAAGTGGAAGTCTAAACTCATGTCTCAACATAGCCATCTAATACAATAGAATGAAATTGGGCCTAGCCCATACATCATGTCCAAAAGGGAAGTTCAAGAAAGAAAATAAAACAATAACTATGTCCTCGAATCATGAGGACTCACCAAATCTCGAGAAGTCACAAACCCAACAACTAGCCACGAGACTCGGAAACCTGTCTATCGGACCATATGTTTGGGAATATTGTAGGCAAAAGTATGAGTTAGTACAAAGGAAGTACCAAGTATGATCGACATGTATAAAACATTTAAAACATTCTAAAAAGGAACATTTCATTTCATGACATGCAATTTACCTAGTTAAACATCATATGACGGAGTTATAAACCATAAGTCATAAATCATGGTTAATGCAAGTTAACTTCTTATTTCACATCTTTGAACTCATATGTGATACTCCTTGAGTAACCATACTTCATTATTACTTGTGGGAAATAGCCTTAACCAACATAAGACCATGTGAGCCATAACATGGAATACGGTGTCTACCCCACACCGAAAAGACACTTGCTGAAGGGAGAACCTTGAACTTCTAGCTTAAGTGGATCCACTAGCTAATCAACCTATGTGGGCACATAGATATGGGAAAAGGATATTGCTACTAGAAACCTAGACTCTACTTCGCAAAGGCTTCCATCTCATAAGATCACTTTGGAAACCCGTACTCTACTAACGTAAGAGCTTCCATCTCATCTTCAATATCCACTCGGTGCTAAGCATAAATTCCCACAAAATAGTCATTTCTTACTTGACTTCATTACTCATAGAAAGGTGACTTTGGACAACCAATTCAAGGTAGTTTCATTAAGATAGATCCTAGTCTTTGATTCAATTAGGTGAGGAAGACTATCAACCTAAGAATCCTTTCTATGAGAGAAAACCTTTCACATCATTCTAGTATGTGTTTTAGTGAGAATATCATTTCACAACACAACAACATCATTGATACTTTACTCTCAAAGCACCCTTAAAACATTTGCATAGATTTATTAAAACAATGCGTAAATCCATAATTTACCTTCATGAGGTCAAAACCAAATTTCAATCATCAACTCTTAGAAAACATGGGTTAGATATGGATTTCATCATAAATTCATGTAAAACTAGTAATACATGCTCAATTTCATAAAATTCTTCCTTGAAGATCACAATCCCTCCACTACAAAAGGAACCCCAATTACCAACCAAATGCCAACTTATATTAATCTGTTGCTAAAAGGCTCGTCGGTAAATATTACCAACCGATTTTAATTTGTTGGTAAACTTACCAACCAAAAATCAGTTGGTAAACACCCAAAGATGTTGTTACAAAATTTAGAAACATGGCCCTGAAATTTCCGTTGGTAAATTCACCAACTAATTTGTGGTTAGTATATCGTTTGTACCTTTACTAACGAATTGAAAAGGAGTTAGTAAATTTTTTTCTTCATTATTCGATTCCATTGGTAATACGTTGATAATTATAGTAATTTTTTGTTGGTAATTTACCAATAAATTTTAAATACTTTTATTTTTTTTTGGTTTCCCATCCGGTGTCCGGTACTCCACACCGGAGCCCGACTAAATCCGGATTCACACCGGGAAGTCCCACATTGGGGAGTAAAGCGCTCCCTAACAAAGGAGACTCCGTACCCAAGGGAATCGAACCTGAGACCTCTTGGTTAAGGATGATGCAATAATTACCAGTCCAGCACAACCCTTGTTGGTAATAAATTTTAAATACTAGTATGATTATTTGTTTTTCTAATAAATTTACTAATTGATTGTTAGTTTGTTGGAAATATATCATTCAAGGCGACTCCGTACCCAAGGGGAATCGAACCTGAGACCTCTTGGTTAAGGATGTAAGAGTACTTACCACTCCACTACAACCCTTGTTGGTAATAAATTTTAAATACGTTAGTATGATTATTTGTTTTTCTAATAAATTTACTAATTAATTGTTAGTTTGTTGGTAATATATCATTCAAGTTCAATGTTAGGTTAGTAATTGATTGACAATATGTTCAAAATATTATTAACTGAATGATTATCCAATAGTAAAATATTTATTAATTTATTGCATTTAAAAATCTAAGAGCACGAATATAAATCCAAAAATACTAATATCAATTTTATAAATCATATTTGAA
>JAJONQ010061373.1:0-17349 GCA_036250385.1 Solanum microdontum
CCCCCTCCTTTAAGTACTTGTTTCTGGAAGTAATTTGACTAAACAAATATAATTGTTGGTTAAAGTTAAGTCAAAACCATTTTTCTCATGGGATCGACCCCAACCTACAAGTTGGGTTCTTTACTTGATAACAATCGCTTATGCTTCTTTAGGGAGGTGTAATTTAAGTGTATCGAATTTTGGCCCCGCTGCCGAGGAACTTTGGCTTTTAGATTAATTTTAACTACATTATTGAACTTTGGTCAAATATTTCCTAATTTTACTTTTTCTTTTTTGTTTTTGTCCCTCTCAGGTTATGTCTCTAGTGTATGCCAAGTACACAGAGACAAGGTGAACCACTTACTCGTTACGATCTAGAGTTGAACCAAACTTTGCAAAGAATGAACAATCAAGGAGTTCAAGTTAATCCTATCAAACGCAATCTAGGTGATGAAGTTGAGTTGCAACCTCCGAGGGTACATGATGGGGACAACCAGGTTCTAGCTGAAAATCAATTGGGAGATGCAGTGAGGGTGCATGGTCCACCAGTCCCACGACTGCGTGACAACTATAAGGGCAATGTCAATAATGCTGACTCTGATGGACCTCTTGTCCTATACCCATTTGCCTCCGGGGCACACATTTGTAGTGACCAGTAGCTTGATGCAGATGCTTACAGCGAGGGGCTTGTTCTCAAGGTTGCCATCGGAGGACCCACATGCTCACATAGCCAAGCTAAGGGTGGTTTGCAAGAGCTCTGTAGGTCAACCAGACTTGGATATGGATGCCATCGGATTGCGAGTGTTCCCTCTATCACTGACAGGCAATGTCGATGTATGGTTCACTGAACTTCCTTATAACTCAATCTATACATGGAATCAATTGAAGGATGTGTTCTTAGCAAGATATTATCCAATGTCCAAGAAGCTCAATTAGAAAGATAAGGTCAATAATTTTGTGGCATTACCTAGAGAGACAGTGAGTAGTTCTTGGGACATATTCACTGCATTCATAAGAGGTGTTTCGAATAACCGTATTAATGATGAGTTGCTGAAGGAATATTTCTATCGAGGTCAAGATGACAACAATAAAGCAGTGCTTGATACTATTGCTGGAGGCTCATCGGTGAGTGCACAAACGCACAGATTGCAAAAAAACTGGAGAAGATCTCTCACAAGAACAAAACATGGAGCAGTAGGAGGTCGGATACTGGGAGAAACACATTTTCCATTCATGCTACAAACAACCAGTCTGAGGATGAGATTCGTGAAGAGATGGCTCAGATGAGGACCGAGTTGGGGTTGGTATTGAAGCATGTGAGCGGAGGTGCGGAAAAGGTAAATGTTGTGAATTACTTGACTAGATCTCCACCACCAGTTGAAGAGTATTACTATGAAGAGGATGCCTATGCGGTGAATGATCAAACGGGGGGTTTTCGACCAACTGCCCAAGGATCCAACATGAACAATTGGTGTTCTGGCCAAGGAAACCAAGGTCGGAACTATGGCAATTAGAATCGAGAGGGTCAATATGTACGGGATGGGAACTTCAATCGCGACAACAACTACAACCGAAACAACTATGGCAACAGAAACAATCGGGTTGGACCTTATGGTCCCCCTCAAAATCAGGAATCTGGTACTAGGGAAGCTGGAAGTAATATGGCGCGTATTGAAAATATGATGCGAAAGATGATGAGAAGATTTGATGCAATTGATGCGAAAGATGTCTGGTATTGGTCAAAAGGTTGGTACCCATGCAGTCTCAATAAAGCATCTAGAGCATCATATGACTCAGTTGTCTACTACAGTAAACCCACGTCAACTGACACTCTTCCTAGCAACACTATCCAGAATCCAAAGAATGATGGTCATTGTATGGCACTTACTACTCGAGGGGGTAAGCAAACCATTTATCCACCTATGCCATCTGTGGTGGATGCTGAGATTAGAAAAGAACATGATGTGGTAGAGGTTAGAGAAGAGCCTGAGAATGCGACAAAGAAAGAAGCGGAGGCATTGTGTGATCTTGTGTAGAAGAAGGAAGATCCTGGTGCTTTAACGATTCCATGTACTATAGGGTTGTTACACATTGCTAAGGCATTGTGTGATCTTGGTGCTAGCATCAACCTCATGCCATTGTGTATTTATAAGTAGTTGGGTCTAGGGGATCCAAAGCCTACTACGATGCAGTTATTTATGGCCAATCGAACCGTGAAAATGGTCATTGGTGTACTCCATGATATGCTAGTGAAAGTGGAGTCGTTCATCATTCCGGCAAATTTTGTGATTATTGACTGTGAGGTTGATTTTGAGGTTCCCATCATCCTTTGGAAAACCATTCCTTGCCACATGGCGTGCATTGGTTGATATGGAGAAAGGGCAGATGAAGTTCAGACTCAACAATGAAGAAGCAACTTTTAATATTTGTAGGTCCATGAAGCAGAGTGGTGAGCTCTAAATGGTATCAGCTATAACTTACAGAGTTGAGAGTGAAATAGAAGTGCTAATTGAAAACCGACTAGGTGTTGAGGCACTAGCAGCAATTATGATGAATTTCGATAGTGATGGTATTGAAGGGTACAATGAGTTGGTAGCTACACTCGATAGGTGTGAATATCAGTCAAAACCAAAGAAATATGAATTACACATGAAGAATCATAAGTCCTCACCCGCGAGACCATCTCTTGCGGAGGCACCAAAATTGGAGCTTAAGGCTCTACCACCGCATTTAAGTTATGTATTCTTGGGAAAGGATGATACTTTATTGGTAATCATTGCGGCATATTTGAATGGGTGACAGGTAGAGTGTTTGGTTTCTATGTTAAAGAGATTCAAGCTACCTATTGGGTGGACTATTGCGGACATTATTGGGATCCTTCTTGGTATTTGTTCTCATAAAATCCAACTCATACCGGATCACAAACCTAGTATTGAGCACCAAAGAAGATTAAATATGCCTATGCAAGAGGTAGTTAAAATGGAGATCATCAAGTGGTTGGATGTTGGAGTTATCTATCCTATTGTAGATAGTAGTTGGGTATGTCCTATTCAATGTGTGCCTAAGAGAAGTGGTATTACTGTGGTTCCAAATAGATAAATGAGCTTGTTCCAATACGGCTAGTGACCGAATGTAGAGTCTGCATGGATTACCAGAAGTTGAATGCACGGACAGAGAAGGACCACTTTCCTATGTCATTCATGGACCAGATGTTGGATAGACTTGCAGGCAAGGGTTGGTATTGTTTTCTTGATGGGTATTAGGGAAACAATCAAATTTTTATAGCTCCGAAAGACCAAGAGAAGGCCACCTTCACTTGCCCTTTATGGGACTTTTGCTTTTAAACGTATGTCATTTGGGTTGTGCAATGCTCCAGCGACCTTCCAGCGCTGTATGATGTCAATATTTTCTGATATGGTAGAGGACACTATTGAAGTGTTCATGGATCATTTCTCTGTAGTAGGTGACTCTTTTGATCGATGTCTTGATCAGTTGGCTGAGGTTCTTAAAAGGTGTGAATACTACAATCTAGTGCTAAATTGGGAGAAGTGCCACTTTATGGTGAAAGAAGGGATAATTCTGGGTCATCAGATTTCTGAGAAGGGCATTGAGGTTGATAGAGCAAAAGTAGAAGTAATAGAAAAGCTTCCACCACCTATCTTTGTAAAAGGTGTTAGAAGTTTTCTTGGGCATCCAGGTTTGTATAGGAGGTTCATCAAAGACTTCTCTAAAATGGCACATCCATTGTGCAAACTACTCGAAAAGGAGTATAAGTTTGATTTTGATGATGCTTGTCTGAGAGCATTTGGAGATTTGAAGGAGAAGTTGGTTACTGCACCTATCATTATTTCATCGAATTGAGGACAACAATTTGAGGTAATGTGCGATGCGAGTGGAGTGGCGCTTGGTGTAGTATTAGGACAGAGGAGAGAGAAAATTCTTCACCCTATTTACTATGCTAGCAAAGCTCTAAATGTGGCAGAAGAATTATAATGTGACTGAACAAGAACTTCTTGCGGTGGTTTACGCATTCGAGGAATTTCGATCCTACTTGTTTGGTACCAAGGTCATAGTGCATACTGACCATTCTGCATTGAGGTATTTGATGGCCAAAATGGATGCAAAACAGAGGTTGATTAGATGGGTATTGTTTCTGCAAGAGTTTGATTTTGTGGTAAAAGATAGAAAAGGGACCAAAAATCAAGTTGCCGATCACTTGTCGAGATTAGAGGAAGAGGCTATGCTAAATCTTGGTGACGAGGCTGAAATTAATGATGTTTTTCTAGATGAACATGTATTGGCTACTTCTCATGATCTGATTCCTTGGTTCGCAGACTTTGCTAATTATTTGGCAAGCGAGTTGGTACCGCCGGATTTGTCTTTTTACCAATGGAAATAGTTTATGCATGATGTGAAGAAAATCTTTTGTGATGAGCCTTACTTGTATCGTAGTTGTGCTGATGGGATTATTCGTCGTTATGTGCCCGAGGTTGAGATGTTGAGTGTACTTGAAGCATGTCATTCATCATCTGTTGGTGGGCATCATTGTGGTATTCGAAGTGCGCATAAGATTTTGCAGTACTACTGGCCTACCATCCACCAAGATGCTCATGATTTTGCCAAGTCTTGTGATCGTTGCCAAATAGAAGGAGGGATTTCAAAGAGGCAATAATTTCCTATGAGTCCTATATTTGTGATAGAGTTGTTTGATGTATGGGGCATTGATTTTATGGGTCCATTTGTGAGTTCACATGGGATGAAGTATATTCTTGTGGCGGTTGATTATGTATCGAAGTGGGTGGAAGCAGTTGCGCTCCCCAACAATTAAGGTAAAAGTGTCACCGCATTTTTGAATAAGAATATCTTCTCCAGATTTGGTACACCGAGGGTGATTATCAGTGATGGAGGTTCCCACTTTTGTAATAAGTTGTTTAAGGCGCTACTTGAGAAATATGGTGTCCACCACAATGTAGCCACTCCTTACCATCCACAGACTAGTGGGCAAGTTTAAGTGTCCAACATTGAGATCAAACAGATTTTGGCGAAGACTATGAATGCTAATAGAACGGATTGGTCAAGGAAGCTTGATGATGCTCCATGGGCCTATCACACAGTTGGCGAAGACTGTGAATGCTAATAGAATGGATTGGTCAAGGAAGCTTGATGATGCTCTATGGGCCTATCGCACAGCATACAAGACTCCCATAGGTATGTCTCCTTACCAACTTGTATATGGGAAGGCTTGCCATTTATCGATAGAGCTAGAGCATAAGGCTTTGTGGGCTATGAAGAAGCTAAATTTGGATTGGGGCGCCGCATCTAATCAAAGAATGAATGACTTGAATATGCTTTATGAGTTTCGCCTAAAAGCTTATGAAAGTTTAGCCTTGTACAAAGAGAAGATGAAGAGGTATCATGATCAAAGAATTTGTTGTGGGTGATCTTGTGCTTTTATTCAACTCTAGGTTGTGCTTTTTTCTGCGTAACTCAAATCCAAATAGATCGGGTCATATTTTGCTCACAAAAGTTCTCCCCCATGGAGCGGTTGAGCTTGAGAACAGTGAAGGAACAAGGTTCATGGTTAATGGGCAAAGGATCAAGATATATCTGGGAAACGCACAAAGTGTGCAAGAAGTTGTTGAGGCCTATTATCTTGATGAAGTCTGAGTAATCAAGAGGCCTCCGTCGTGCCGCGACATTAAATCAAGCGCTGCTTGGGAGGCAAACCAAGATGTACAATCTAGCCAACAATAGGTTTTTGTTTTCCATCTAGTAGTTTTCTTTGTTTAGTTGATTTTCGGTATTAATTTAGATAGGTGTTTTAGTTTTGTACTAGTGTTGGCTAGAATTAGCATAGGGTCCATGTCTAAAAAGTGTCCAAAAATATAAAAAGAATAGCCTAATGGTTGCTACATGTGCAGGCGCGCTATGAAAAATCTATAGTAAATGGTCTGCTGCAGTGGTCTATGGACCCCATCAACGGTCCGTCAATCCATCAACGGACCGTTAATGGTGTCCGTAGATCCCAGGTAAGTTTCTAATCTTTTCTAATTGTGAAGGTGATCTACGGTCCCAACTAACGGACCGTAAGCGGGGTTTCGTAGGTCCTAATCCTAAGTTGGACCAACCCGAACCGGACCCTCTTATTTAAAAATCCCACATTTCAAATTCATTCCCTCTTCTCTCATTTCCCCCCACAACCGTTTTTAACTCCTCCAAATTCCCTAAATCATGCCTCAAAATCCCTTATCACTCCCCCATATACAATTCTCACTCGTTCATCCCAGAAATTCCCCAATCTCTCTGAACTGCCTTATTCAAAATTTCGGTGTTCGGGTTCGGCGCAACTAGGCGATTAGTGTGTTCTTGCAAAGCTTAGTATCATCACGCAATCACCCCACTCCTTGTTGCTTGTAAGGTAATAGACGTTCCCCTCACTTTGAATTTTGGTTCATAGATTGAATATAGAAAGTCAGGAGTTGGGTCTTTACCTTGGGTAATTAAGTGTATGTAATTGTATGCTAAAATTTAAGTACTAACACCTTTGGGACAATAGATTATGATTGTGTTGCCTTGATAGTGTGTTAAACCTGTCTAAATGCTAGTCTATATGTATGTTTCGACTTAGGGTTCCGAATCTTGTATGAAATATATATCAAATTGAGTATTAGAACCCTTAGAAAGATGAACTAGCATGATTAAATGTTGAAATGCATGGTTAGACTATGATAGTGCTGAAAATGGTCAAATATGTGGGATTGAAAATAAAGAATGTCTGAAACTTGGCATAGATCACGTCCACGAGACCCCGTCTACGGACCATAGTTCCATCTACGGACCATAGATCAGGCTCGTGGATTGAATGCACTTGGAAATTTAACCAAGTGTGAAACTACTGAAGTGGACTACAGTCTATAGAACAATCTGTGTACCATTCTGTACATCTGTGGTTTCCATCTGCGACCAATATTGTTGGTCCTCTGATCAACAGAAGGGTTCCACAGACCGTAGATCGGTCTACGAACGGTAGGTCCCCACCGTAGATGACCATTGTAGCCACTGTCTGAAAATTTTGTGGGTCTTTGTTATTGTTCGTTTTTAGTTCTAAAATTATTTCGAGTGTGTTTTTAGTTAGTTTTGGTACTAATAACGCTTCCACATGTACTATGGCACCCAAGAAGCTAGTCACCTATACAAAACAGGGCAAGTCAAAATCTGTTGCCCTTAGTTTCCGGTTAATCGACAAAGATAACGATGTGGAGACGGATCCAGCATACGTACCTCCCAACACAAGGATCTCTCCCACTGCACCACCGAGTCACCAGAGGCACCCTCTGGAAGGTGATTCCTGATGTAGTCACTGTCTCACAGTCTGATGAGGAGCAAACACTGATCGGGTCACCAACTAGGGTTGCTTCCAGTTTAGAGAATGGGTGTACGTCTGGCTCCAAGTCTGCCCATGTTTCAGGCTCTAAGTCTAGCCATGCTTCAAGGTCCGAGTCTACCTATGTTGCAGGGGCCATTGCTAAATTAGCCACAGGTTCTGGCAAAAATGAACAAACAGCCTCGTCTGATGAGGCCACTAGCTCGGAGTCAATCCCAACACCACGGACTGATGACCCTACTCTAGTGGCCGGCGAGCAAAATAGATGGTGTGTTGAGGGCCAGTGGCAAATTTATCGGGATACTAAGATGAAAAATGACAAAGAGAAGATGGCCCGACTTATTACAGATGAGCGCAGAGTCCTCACGAGGAGCTTGCACATTGTCCCAGACATACACCGACTTTTTAATCTTCACAAGTGTGACTGGATGGCTCGAGACCCAGGGACATATAGCAAGGAGATTGTGTGGGAGTTCTACGCCTTCTATGATGCCACTCTCTGAGGTTCAATCTCCAAGTAGTCGAAGCCTACAACCCAGGACCCTCTCACTTCCACTATGGTCTGAGGTTGTCTGGTGGACATATCACATGACACCATCAGCCGCTTTCTCTATGGCCCTACCACTAGTCACTCTTGGTCACTGAACACAGCAGAGTTTGATTATCGATGGGACATTGTGCGGGGCGGTGATGAGTCCTCAAATTGGACTCATTTAGGGCCTTATTTTAATAGAATTAGTGTCCTCAAATGCCTCTTTTATCCCAATATCTGATAAAAATTCTTAAGTTTCAGGTATTTGAACATTTAAAGAAAGAATGGACACTATGTCGCAAAAAGGAACAAAAGGGGTGAAAAGAGGGTTTTGAAAACTTGAAGAAGAAAGGGTTTCATCTTCCAAAATTGGAAGTGGGTCTCCTTGATTCCTCTTTCTTTGCCTAAATCAAGACTTATTTCTCTATACCCATTTTATTTCAATATCATTGAAGGTATAATTTTCTATTTCTTGATGTGTGTCTAAAAACCCCCATTCTTGGGGTGTGATTTAGCAAATATGAGTTAATATTGTTGTTGGGTCTTGCTAGTTGATGGTTTAAATGTGGTTTAATGTTTATTTCACCTAGTGGTTGTGGTTTAATTTAATGGGTTTGTAGTTGCAAATACAAAACCACCTATGTGTTTTCGGCTTGCAAGAGAGAGAGGTCGTGAAACCAAGATCGCTAGACTGATGGCCTAAGGAGTGGATCGACATGAGGTTTAGCCCGAGAGGGTGAGCCCTAGTCCCATATCCTAACACTCAGCTCGAGAGAGTGAGTGGAGTAAGGCGTAGGCTGGCCTTCATGCGGCAAGTGGGTGTCCGAAAGGAACCCATTTGAAACGGGGTAAATTGCTCGAGAGAGAGAGAACTTATTTATATTTAAAGCTTAGCCTAGTAACTATTAATCTATAGATTTTCTATCGAAAGCTTTTACCCAACAGTCTAGATTTACTTGTATTGCGGTCACACCCCAAGAATCTCCCCTTATATTTGATTTTGTGTCAAAACCCCCAATTCGATATTTGACACTTCTGTGTCCCCTATTGATTTATAATGTTTTTATTTGCAAATCTCTTTAGCTACGACTATTAAAATAAAATTCTAGTTGGCTGCATATTCTCAAAACTGCTCCCTTGGGACACGACCCCAACCCTTGGTTGGGTTACTATATTATCGATGATCGTAGACACTCAAACCTTAGTTAGTTTCATTGCTCACGATAAGCATCAAAATGGTGTTGCTGTCGGGGATTGGTGTTACGTGAAGATGAGGTTATCATAGAGTTTTTGTTCTTTTTAATGTAGTTCTTACTAATTTTACTTCTAGTTTTGTTTTTCTTTGTTTATTGTTTGTGTATGCAGGTCCTCTACCTAGAGCCAAAAGAGGGGTGGCCTCATGAAAATGAGGCATACTTCACTTATGGAACTTAAGTGTGGAGTTGCATCATGCCACGACGTTACATAAGGCGCTTCTTGGGAGGAAACCCAAGGTCGTAAATTTAGGAATTTACTTTTATAAATAATGGTGTGTTGAAGTTGCAGATAAACCGAGGAAAGTGTGGAAAATCTCAGGTTGGAGAGCATAAAGTCCATTCCGCGAGTCGCTAAACATGTCGGGTAGCCCGACTGGATCCGCCGTTTGGCTCAATACAAGAGTTGTACAGAGCCTATAAAACTCGGCGAACTCGAAAAATAGCTCAACGCATCCCCAACCTGCTTGGCGATCCCGATGCTGACCGCCAATCTCAACCCCAAAAAATTGAAGATTTTGAAAAAAGGGCGGGATAAATGACCACTCGGCGAATCGCTGAGTGGGCCGGCGAGTTTACTAACATCGCTGTATGGACAAGAACTAAACGGTTATAAAGTGCCAAAAATCTCAGAATTTTTAAATTTTCCCACTTTCCCTCCTTTTAAACTTCTCAATTTCACACTAAGGTATTATTTTCTAGATTATTGCTTGCCTTTAGTATTGTAGTCGATAATTAGTGCTTGGAGTGGATTACATTGCCGCCTAGCATTTCAAAGGTATTTTAATTGGCATCTAAGGTCGGTTTTCCAAACCCCGAATTTATTTTTAGCAATTTTGTATTCATTTAAAATGATTTGCATTCGAGGACAAATGTTTTTATTTGTGGTGGGGTGAGGCCCACCTTGTTTTGCTTGTTTCGGATACTTGTATTTTGGTGTACATTTGGGTTGTTTGTTTTTAATTGTGTTTTTAAAACTGCTTTGCGATTGTTTGAGCTTATGGCTTTCTTTTGGGTTTAATTGAAAAATAATTTTGACCCTTCCAAAAAAATTTCATTTTTTGAAAATTCTCGCCACCTCTTGTGTTGAAAGTGGTTGTTCTTATACAAATTCAAGTCTCGATTTCGATCAATACCAATGACTTGAATAGTGCTCTCAATCGAACAAACATGAATGTGCGGCTACAATGAGAACAAATGAAGTTGCATAGACAATATGTTAACTCTTTGCATCTCGTTGTGATTAGCCATGTATCAAATTTATTCTCTTGTAATGACCATTGCACACTAGCGTAAGTGTGGAGTCTTGTTTGACTTTACTGTCAATGCCTTGTGTGATGAGCTTACTTTGAACCATGCATGAATACACCTAGAATTTTCCCCATTAGTCCGATTAATTAAATAAGGCTTGTTCTTGAGATGATCTTGGCAACTTTTGAGAGTGTGAGCCAATTTGACATATACCTCTTTTGTAGCCTACCTGTGAGTGAGTGAAACTCTTTTGAACAACCCATGAGCCTTTCCTTCTTTGGAAGAAACTTGATGAAACCTAAGCCTTTCGTTGTTCACTACCTATAATCCTCGTGATATGTGCTTAGTGAATAGCCGACTTAGGCCTATGTTGGGGGTATGGTGAAAAAGGAAATGGGAAAGTCAAAAACTGCAAGAAGAATCTCTTTACCCCATGGTGTTGCTAAAGAAATGGAAACCTCCGTGTAAAAAAAAAGAGGAAAAGCAAGAGAAAAGAAAAAACTGAAAAATAAAGTTGTGAATAAAAGTGCAAAAGAAATTGGGTTTCAAAGCAATCCATGGAAGTGAATAAAACGATGACTTAGAAGCACTAGAAAAAGAATTGATAAAGGAAGAGAAGGGAATGCCTTGAGAATACCACAACTCACGAGAAAAAATTCACTGAGCCTAAATGACCATACCTTTGCACTCAGCCCCATTACAAGCCTTAGAAAGACCTTTTTGATCTTGAGTAAGCCAAAACGAAAGTTGATTGGAAAATACAAGTAAACCTATGGGTGATAGCATGCATTGTGTTCTTCTTTTTTAAGTGTGAGCGTTGCATCTGTTTCCTGATCTTTAAATGAATAGAATTTTGTTTGTGAATATGGAATCATTCTTTGTGAGGGCATTCAAATACTACTGTTGAGTTTGAACTTGCATTTGAAGCAAGTATTGCGAGCATGAGAATCTTTGGTAATGGTGTGTAACAACTTGAATCTTTGAGTACCCAATTGATCTTTGCATAAGTAGTTTAACTCTTGTTGTGTATTTTCATGATTGAGTCTTGTGTAGCACTATTTTGGGGTGTTGATGAGTCCTCAAATTGAACTCATTTAGGGCCTTATTTTAATAGAATTAGTGTCCTCAAATGCCTCTTTTATCCCAATATCTGATAAAAACCCTTAAGTTTCAGGTATTTGAAAATTTAAGGAAAGCATGGACACTATGTCACAAAGAGGGTGAAAAGAGTGAAGAAATGGATGCTTGAGCATCGCCAAGTCCACTTGGCGAATCGCCAAAGAGCCTTACTCCACCTTTTGTTCCAGTGCGTTGAGCCATGAAGGAATGGGATCAAATCGGCAATGAAAAGGAGCAGTTGGCGTGTCGCCAAACAGTTCTGTTAAACATTACTATATCGCCCAATGGTCCAAAACGTAGAAATGTTGTAGGCAAGCAAGGAAGGCGATGAGCCAGATGATGGGCGAATCATTGAGTTGATCGGCTATTCCCACTAACGTCACCGAATAGTCTACTACAACATTAATTCTAAACACTATAAATATTAGCCTTATGTTAGTTTTAATTATCAAGCTTCAATAGAATACTCACAATTAGATATTTTATTTTGTAACTCTTATTTTTTCTCAAGTTTGAGAGGGTTTTGAAGACTTGAAGAAGAAAGGGTTTCATTTTCCCAAAATTGGAAGTGGGTCTCCTTGATTCTTATTTCTTTGCCTAAATCAAGACTTATTTGTCTATACCCATTTGATTTCAACTTCATTGAAGGTATAGTTTTCTATTTCTTGATGTGTGGCTAAAAACCCCATTCTTGGGGTGTGATTTAGCAAATATGAGTTAATATTGTTGTTGGATCTTGGTAGTTGATGGTTTAAATGTGGTTTAATGGTTATTTCACCTAGTGGTTGTGGTTTAATTTGATGGGTTTGTAGTTACAAATACAAAACCACCTATGTGTTTTCGGCTTGCGAGAGAGAGAGAGGTCGTGAAACCAAGATCGCTAGACTGATGGCCTAATGAGTGGGTCGGCATGAGGTTCAGCCCGAGAGGGTGAGCCCTAGTCCCATATACTAACACTCAGCTCGAGAGAGTGAGTGGGCTAAGGTGTAGGTTGGTCTTCATGCGGCAAGTGGGTGTCCGAGAGGAACCCTTTTGAAACGGGGTAAGTTACTCGAGAAAGAACTTATTTCCATTTAAAGCTTAGCCTAGTCACTATTAATCTACAGATTTTCTATCTAAAGCTTGTACCCAACAATCTAGATTTACTTGTATTGTAGTCACACCCCAAGAATCTCCCCTCATACTTGATTTTAATTTGCATTTTACTATTTTTATTTGATTTTGTGGCAAAACCCCCTAATTGATATTTGACACTTTTATGTCCCCCATTGATTTATAATGTTTTTATTCCCATATCTCTTTAGGTACAACTGATTAGAACGAAATTCTAGTTGGCTTCATATTCTCAAAACCGCTCCCTTAGGACACGATCCCAACCCTCGATTGGGATACTATATTATTGACGATCGTAGACACTCGAACCGTAGTTAGTGTCGTTGGTCACGATAAGCATTCCAGAGAAATGCTAAGTAAAGGGAGGTTGTTACAGTATGGTTGGCTAAATACATTGTTGCAGATGGTGAGCGTGCAGAGTGGTTCACCGTACCATGGTTGGGTATCCGAAAGGACATATTAAATTTTGTGGCCAAGTTCTTCTTGTTTTTAGTGCGTAACAGGGTGTTGCCTACAAAAGCTGATAACCAACTCACATGGGACAGAGCCGCCATGGTTGCAGCATTAGTAGCAGGATTGGAGATTGACTTCGCCCGCATGCTGTTGGCAGAGATTTACGAGAGGGCGTTCAAGACCTCCACTATTTACCCCTTTCCATGTTTGATTTTACAATTGTGCAGGGACTCTGGAGTGCCGATCTAGCACTGTGATAGGTTGATCCACCCTATTGGGACTTTGGATATACTCCTCGTTTGAGATGAGGCAAATGTGGTGGCACCACGCCGAGAGCCCAAGGTTGAGGTACCTCTCTTGGGCATAGATCTTGCAGACATGGTGGAGCAAGCACAGGGTGGTGATCCCAATATACCAGGCCACACCGATACTGTCCCGGCCTCCTCTCTCAGGCAGCTAGTAGGGCTCCTAGCTCATCCAGGTCCACACCACCATCAGGAGTTGTCGTTGTCCCGATGGCCAGAGTACAGAAATTAGAGGCTCAGATGGCCACACTGTTGCACCACATCCATTCGGCCCGACCAGCTCCCGACACCGATCTTTCCTCTATTCGGGCAGAGTTGGCTAGTCTCCGAGCTGATGTGGATGCCATTCTTCAAATTCCTGTATAAAAGCATGAAAAAGAATGAAGCATGATGGCTTATGAAAAATGATACCCATCCAAATTTTGTGAAGTGTGCTAGAACTTGTAGGATAAGATAAGTTGAATGTGTTGGCTCTGAGTATGACATGATAATGAATCAATTTGATGGCAAGACTTAGGCTAAAACGTGAACTGGGTAATCTGATAATCTGATAATGAAACTATGTGCCAAGAGTGTGTAAGAATAGTTGGTTGTTCAAAAGGTTTTTGTGCCAATCTAGAACATGCCCGGTTACTCCTGCTAAGACAACTTACTCTAAAGGCTAGGAAGTGATCATAGGACTTTCTTCTGATAAATCCACAAATTGCCTAAAAGACGAATCCAACCAAATGAAATAAATGCTCCCTTCGGTCCAAATGCTTTGAGCCTAAATTAGACCATTTCTTTCTAAACCCGTAACTCACCTTCCCATAATCTACTATGTTATCCCCGGTCCCTCCTTGGACATGTGCACCTCGACTTAGGCCAAAAGCCTAAGTTGAAGGTGGCTAATGTAAAAGGTAACTTCAATCTTGGCCCTGATCCGACATCGGGCATTGTGCACCTCAACCAATGGAAAATCCATAAGTTGAGGGTGGCTATGAAAGAGGAAATCGAAAGAAAAAAATGGGTATGAAAAGTGTTTGATGTTGAAAAAGAGAAATAACAAAAAGAGGAAAGGATGTGACTTGTTGAAATCGAAAGAAAAGAATAAAACGCAAGAAAAAGATGAAAGTGAAAAATAAAGAGCTACAAAGTCTAAAGTCACATCCATGATGGAGGAGAATCAAGAGAAACAAGAAAAATGGTAGGATGTCAAAAATAGGGCAAAAAGAGGTTGAAAGCCTAGTGTAATGTCATGGAGGGCAGAAAGTCACTAAGAAGTACCCAAATGTACCACACCTGACCCTAAGCCTACGTTACAAGCCAAGAAAGTCCTATAGTGATCCTAAAATCTAGTTTGGAGAGTCTAAGCAGTGAAAATAAGGGCAAGCCTATGGTATTGAGCACTAACTGTACTTGAAGTTAGTCTGAGTATGAGTGTTGAATGAATCCTTGTACTCAAATTCATATTCATTATGTGAAAAAAAAAGGATTTCGTTTGAAGTAAGGGCACAAGTTACATTGTTGGAAAGTTGGTACCTTGGTGATAGTAAAACAGTGTATGTTGGGTGCTGGTTGGTCGATCTTTGTCATGTTTTGATCCGCACAGGTTAGCTTGTTGAGTCTGAGAGAAACTATTTGCACCCAAAAAGAGAGTCAGAGTAGAGAGCTGTGTGATTGCTTGTGCTTGAATTGCTTGCTTCTATACAAGTGTCGTTTAGAGTCTTAGTGTGTCGCTTGAGGACAAACAACGAAATTAAGTTGAGGGTGTTGTTATACCGTGAGTTTACGATATTTTTAATACATTCCACTTAAGAGCTGTGTTTGTCTAGGTCCTTTCTATATAGGTTTTTATGTGTTTTTATCATATTTTGCAGGAAAGATGCTTAGGCACGGAAGTTAAGAGACAGTTGCAAGAAATGCAGAAAAGGGCATCTACGGACCGTAGATCCATTGACACTCCGTAGATGGTGATCGTAGATCAACAGGCAAGGCATGGAAGGGAAATCGGACCAAGTGTGGAACCACGGTGGCCATTGACGATTTGTAGATTGATCTACGGACCATACTGCTGATCCGTAGAATGATACTGCGAGGTTCCAGTACCTGATTTTTGAGGATTCTATGTGCGAAGCTACGGAGAAGGACTGACGGACGATCGTACTGGTGTTCCATAGTTTTCTTCAGAGAAGCTGAATTTTGGAAGCTGAAATAGTTTCTAAGTCCTGGCTGACAGAAGGGACTCACGGACCGTAGATCCATTGTGCTCCATGAGTCAGTCTCGTGGAATGAAGATGCGTGCATGAACAAACTTTCCTTATTTTGTTTCCCTTTTAACTTAAGACTTGTTTTCTATAAATAGGGTATGGAAACCTCGTTTTTAGGGGTTAGACTTTATTTTTTTTCTACTTTGTGACTTGGGAAATTATTTTTTGCAAGCCTAGCAATTCTTGATTTCCTAAGTTGGTTTTGAAGATTTTGGTATTGAAATTCAGGGTTTGTTATTTTTGAATTACGTAAGTTCATAATCCTTTCATCTAAAACAATGAATTGTGTTCATATGATTATGGGTAACTAAACTCCACAACTAGGGTTGTGGGAACCATGAGCGATTAACAAAGTATGAATAGTAAATAAGTAATTCTTGAATAGTGTTTTGCATGCATTGATAATTCATTCGTTTAAATGTCTTTTTAACGGTGCCCAACGTTAAAACTCGCCTTGTTGCTACTTGCCGGACCAAGGAGGTAATCAAAAAGAGAAGAATTATCAACATAGAATTATTGTGATACTATATAATAGTCTAGTGTCGATTGATGCGAAGTAATAACTAAATCAAACATCGATGTGATGTCTAATATGAGGTGAAGGTAAGGGTTAGTAAATTATACACATGTAGTCGGACCAAGGTGCGGGGTGAAATTCTCTAGATACTGGACCAAGGATTTAGAGAAATCTAGCTTATCACTTTGCATGTTACTCACTAGGAAATGATTGTTATTACTAGGATTACTGTATTATGAGCTTGTTGGAAACACGTATACCCTAGTTCATTCTCTCATCTTGATAACAACCAAAATTGACTTTTGTTTACTAATTACTTACTAAATTCTTACAATTTGTTTCACAAATCTCCCCCCTTTAATTACTTGTGTGTAGAAGTAATTTAACTAAACGAATATAATTATTGGTTAAAGCTAAGTCTAAACCATTTTCCTCGTGGGATCGACCCCAACCTATAGGTTCGGTTCTTTACTTGATAACAATCACTTATGCTTCTTTAGGGAGGTGTAATTTGAGTGTATCAATGAGCGGAGCAAGCCTAAGAACAATGAGGACGGACAGGTCGAAGCAGTGCTCACACTTCTTCTCCACAAAGTCAATGAGCAAGATAGAGTACTAGAAGAGTTACGGGAGAATGTTTTAATGATAAATCAAATGATTTCCTCCAACCCCACGTCCATTCAGTTGCTTGAGACCCTCATGGGTCATACGTTGTCTCGACTCTATCCCAGGCAAAAAGGAGAACATATTAGTGACACTCTGGCAGATCAAATGAATAAGGTTTGAATGTGGACTTCTGTAGTGCCGCGACATTAATTAAGGTGCTGCTTGGGAGGCAGCCCAAGTTGATTTTCTTTCTTTTTGAATTTGAAATAATGGTGTGTTGAATGTGCAGGTCAAAGTGTGGAAAGTGGTTGAGAAGTGCAGGTTGGCGAGCTAATGGTCCAGTCGGCGTATCACCGAAGAGGTTGACCACCCCAACCTAGATCGTCGTTAAACTCAAGAAAACTTTAAATTGGAGTCTATAAAACTCAGCGAGCCCAGGATATTATTGGTGAATTGACACGCTCAAATTACACTTCCTTTCAGAAGCATAAGCGATCGTTATCAAGTAAAGAACCCAACTTGTAGGTTGAGGTCGATCCCACGAGGAAAATGGTTTAGACTTTACTTTTAACCAACAATTATAGTCAA
>JAJONQ010061374.1:0-23411 GCA_036250385.1 Solanum microdontum
AATTAAATATTAAATAGTAAATAGTAAATCATCATATTAGTATACATAAATTACCACTAACTCTTCATTGTGTAAATATATTTAACTTCCATTAATTATATTCATTATATTTTTAACTCTCATGTCTAATCGATAATCTAAAATGGATTAATATCATATTTATGACAACATTTTGTGTTCCTCAATAATATCATATTTGACACAATAATGTACACACTTAAATCAATTTGAAAAAAACATGAGAAAATTTCTATGTTCTCTTCTATTGTTTCTTTTTATTTTTTTAGTTTAACATTTATGTTTCTTGTTTGTTGTTATTGTACATATGTTGTTATGTTGGTATTATTATAGAGAATTTACTATGGTGTTTTGCTTTGTACACAATAGCCTAGCATGTGGTATTTTAATATCCTCATTTGAATATTGCGCAATAATTAGTTATTTTTACTTTATGCACTTTTAGTCAATTTTATAGTTAAAGGTATATTCTTTTTATTAAGAAGATATAAGTGGATTGAAACAATGATGGATTTTTTTCGTAAATACCAAAGATTTGATAGGAATGAAATAAGTCATTTGCAATATAAAATTTATATGAAGTATTAAGATAAACTTGCTACGAACGTTCCTAGATCTAGTTAGATTTAAATTCACCACAACGGTATGTACAAAGAGCTTTTATCTTGCAATCTTTTTACTTCTCCACAAGTGCCTTGAATTTCTTAAATTCTCAAAATGCTTCAGATTTGAACTTCATGAAAGTAAGCAAAACTCATACAACTATATTCATTAGTAAACAAAAGAAAATACAAACTACCACAAAGTGACATAGTTTTCATTAGACCACACAAGTCAGGATATTGATACCACAAAAACTACTCACCGAAACAATTAAATGAGTAAGCAATCACTAACAGTATAAATACCCAATAAAAGAGTACGGGTCGAATCCCACAAGGAGTGATCTAAAGATAAGAATTCAATAAGGACATTACGATGTAAACCAATTCATTCTAGCAATTAGGACAAATTGGTGAATGATTGCACCAAATTTAATAAAGGTATTTTGGAATCAATATTCACAATTCAACAAAAAAATGTGGATTTAAATAAGTATGAGATGATCTAGGATTGTGGAAGTTGGTGTCAATGTCTATTTTCACGCCAGAGGTTACCCCTTGGACGTTAACACGGGACCTAGGGTCACGAGGGACCCCAAGCTAACCCTGCTGACATATCATAAGCATA
Organism: Solanum microdontum; assembly: GCA_036250385.1. Lineage (NCBI taxonomy): Eukaryota > Viridiplantae > Streptophyta > Magnoliopsida > Solanales > Solanaceae > Solanum > Solanum microdontum. The sequence goes on from JAJONQ010061374.1 coordinate 1,249, forward strand.
CTAAGATAACTGAAATGAGAAAATTTTGTGCAGAAGCTTAAAACAAGATATAGGTGAAATGATGGGGAATACCCATTCTAAATCTGAATGTATAAAACTGAGTTTAATGACAACCGAAAGATCAAACTCAACTAAAATCTAAATCTAAACTATGTCTGAATAAAAGCCTCTAAATGACTAGTGATACAGGACATGCCCCAACTAACTCTAGCAGAACTGAAACTAAAACAAAGAAATACTGAATGGAAAATATGTCACTCATCCTCGAAGAATGAGGACTCACCACTGATGTTGCTAAACTGGAGATAAGGAACCGATCTATGCATGATCTAATGCTGAGGACCTGAGTCTACATCATGAGAAGATGTAGCGCAGAGTATGCGTCAGTACTTGAAAGGTACTAAGCATGCAGGATAGGATAAAGCTGAAAAAAACATATAACTGAACAAAGCAATAAAAGCAATGATATAATCTAAACATGAAGGAAATACTGAAATATACTGAATACTGAGCTAACTTAATGTAATGACAAAGTATAAACATGTTGAGACTGAATACTGAATTATAAATAATAACCTTGTTAATACACTAGACTCTGACTGTAGGAGCTACTATTAACCGACATAAAATCACGAGAGCTATCCATGGAGTCCGATGTATCGCCCCATCGAGAGGACCCAATATACCTTGTCAGGGGTATAAAGGTATGGCTGGCGTGATCAATAAATATGTTGCACATAGAGGGGACTTATCCTACGGTGGCACGTAGTTCTGGGACTATGAGGGTGACTGACCCTTCGTCCACTCGGTGTTAAGTCTACTCTTAATAGAATGTGTAAATTACAACATGAGTAAAATACTAAAATACTCGATAACTCAAAATACTGTAATGCTAACGGAAAATGCAAAATTAATGTAGTGATAATGATATATTCTTAAATGAGGCATGTATATCTAGATAATCTGACCTAGAAAGTATAGTTCATGAACTAGACGAATCTACACAAGTAGGGTTCTAAGATTCATGTAAGAACTAAGTAATAATTCTACGAAAACATGATAATTTGATTTGGATTAGTCTAACAACTGAATCACAACATAAATCTGAAGTTCTAGAAACCCTATGTCTAACATGATATAGAGAATAAATAATCTGACTGAATTCTAGGAACCTAATGGGTGAATGGAACCCACTAGTAAAATCCCACATACTTGGTGACGAGATTCAGGGAGAAATCTTTCAATTTCGATGTTGGAACTGAAGAAAACCTTGATGCGTTATTTGATAGGGTTGGTCGACTGGTTGTCCTTATTTTCGGTCAACTTGATGATTTTTTGGAGAATGAGTTGACTAGGGTAAGTTCTAATTAAGTTACTAGGCTAATACTGACTAAAAAGACGTACTTTAGGGGTTAAACGATGTAGTTTAGGCTAATACTGACTAATGACCCTTGACCCTAAATCTTTCGGGGCCAACCAACAGATTGATCGACAAACCGTCGATTGACCCACGGTCATCCTGTCAACCATAGTTGGCTTCCAAAGAAAGGGGTCTTAGGGTCTCAATCAACGGACCAGGACCATTGCTCGTGGTCTGACCTACGGTCTGTGGGTCTAGCGGTGGGTCGTGCCTTAGAATATTGTTCTCCTGGGTTTTGGGAGGGAGCTGCAGGTGGCCTTCCACGGACCGCCACCTACGGTCCTTGGGTCACTCTACGGTCCATGGGTGGTGCCCATCTGTGGCACCTATACCTTCTGAAATATGCATTCCTATCTGTCTTAGGCTACGCGGTATTACATTATCTCCCTCGGGAACATTCGTCCTCGAATGAAGACTAAACTAGCTGAAAATTGAGGGAAAGAGTTGCAAACCCTACCACTAACTACTGGAAACTGAAATCTGACTGAAGTAAGTTCCAAGAACATTCAAATGCACTGAAAATGCAAGTATAACTAAAGTAAACATGATACTAACACTAAATCTATTCATGAATGACTGAAAAACTTGAGAGGAACAATTACCTCAAGCAAGAATTGAATCAGAAGGAAAGAGATGAGGATACTTGTCCTTCATGGCTGCTTCTACTTCCCAAGTAGCTCCCTCTACGGACTGACTCCTCTACAAAACCTTCAGTGAAACGACTTCCTTGTTTCTCAACCTTCGAACCTGACTATCAAGAATCTCAACTAACACATCTTCATAAGTGAGGCTATCTTTCACATCCTCCCTTGCCAAAGGTACTATGGATGCTGGATCACCCACACATTTCTTCAACAATGAAATGTGAAAGACCGGATGCACTATTGCTAGTTCTGCTGGCCACTTTACCAATTCTTTTCAAAATACTGTAAGGGCCTACATATCTAGGAATGAGCTTCCCTTTCTTGCCAAATCGAATCACCCCTTTTATAGGTGACACTTTCAGGAAAACCCAATCATCAATTTCGAACTCCAAGTCCTCTCTGCTTACATCTGTATAGGAATTCTGGCGACTCTTGGCTATCTTAAGTCTATCTCTGATGAACCGAACTTATAGCGTCATTAACCGAATCTTGCCCTATTAAGGTTGCTTCACTTACTTCAAACCAACCAACTGAAGATCTACATATATGCCCATACAATGCCTTATAAGGGGCCATCTTAAAGTTGGAAAGGTAACTATTATTGTAGGCAAAATCTATAAGAGGAAGGTATTCATCCCAACTACCCTTGAAATCGATCACGCAAGCTCTCAACATGTCCTCTAGGGTTTGAATGATAAGCTCTGCCTGACCATCCTTTTGTGGATAAAATGTTGTGCTATGTTTTACCTGAGTGCCAAGACCTTTCTGAAATGACTTCAAGAAATAAGAGGTAAACTGAGGACCTCTATCTCAGATTATAGACAAAGGAACCCTATGCAACCTGTCTATATCATTAATGTAAAGTTTGGTGTAGTCCTCCGCTGAATTTGTAGTTTAGAAAGCCAAAAAGTGAGCGAACTTAGTAACTCGGTCTACTATCAACCAAATGGAGTCATGTTGTCTGCGAGTACGGTGTAAACCTTTAATGATGTCCATGTTGATCACTTCTCACTTCCATGTAGGAATGTTAATCTCTTGAGTCATACATCTTGGTTTTTGATGTTCTACCTTCACTTGTTGACAATTAGAGCACTTTGCCACAAAATCTACTATATCCCTTTTCATGCCATTCCACCAAAAAAGTTTCTGCAGGTCATGGTACATCTTAGTGGCGCATGGATGAATAGAATACCTTGATTTATGGGCTTCTGCAATAATCTATTGTCTCAAATCACCCATCTTAGTAATACATAAACGATTCTAATAGTGAAGCACACCATCTTTCCATTTGGAGAAAACCTCAACTCTCTTCTAATGAACTGCACCCTTCAGTTGAAGCAATATAGGATCACTGTCTTGTTTTTCCTTAACCTCTACTACCAATGAGGATTCTGACCCATTCTCAACTGTTACACCACCATCGGATAAGCTTATAAGGAGAACTCCCAAACGAGCAAGTAGGTAAACATCTTTTGCTAGTTCTTTCCTTTCTTCTTGAACATGTGCTACACTACCCATATATAGTCTGCTAAGAACGTCAACCACTACATTGGCCTTACAAGGATGGTAAAGCTCATTCATATTATAATCCTTGAGGAACTTAGGCTATCTCCTCTGGCGAAGATTCAAATCTTGCTAGGGGAACACATACTGAAGGCTCTTAGCGTATGTGAACACATCTACGTGAACACCATAGAAGTAATGTCACCAAATCATTAGGGAAAATGCTACGGCTGGAAGCTCGAGGTTATGAGTTGGATAGTTCTTCTGATGCGCCTTAAGTTGTCTAGAAGTATAAGCTATAACCTTACCTCCCTACATCAACACACAACTTAGGCTGACTGTGGATGCAACACAATAGATAACATAACCATGTGAACCCTCTGGTAGAGTTAAAAATGGAGTTGTAGTCAACCGAGTTTTCAGTTCTGAGAAGCTCTTCTCAAAATCATTAGGACCACTGAAACTTAACCTTTTTTTTTAGTCAACTTAGTTAATGGAGAAACTATGGATGAAAATCCTTCCACAAACCTTCTATAATAACCCGCTAGACCCAAGAAACTTCCAATATCTGTAACAGAGGTAGGTCTGGGTAATTGTTTCACTGCCTCTATTTTGTGAGAATCCACTTGGATTCCTTCACTAGATACTATATGACCAAGGAAAGCAACAGATTACAACCAAAACTCATATTTGCTAAACTTAGCAAATAACTAGCGATCATTGAGAGTTTGCAGAACAACCCTCAAATGAGTCAAATATTCTTCCTCATTCCTAGAGTAATTGAGGATATCATCAATAAAAGTGATAATGAACAAGTCCAAACACTTCTCGAACACCCTGTTCCTCAAATCTATGAAAGCTGCTGGAGCATTGGTTAGTCCAAATGACATAACTACAAATTCATAATGACTATACAGAGTTCTGAAGGCTATTTTTGGAATGTCACTATCTCTAACTCTAAGTTGATGTTAACCAGTTCTGAGGTCTATCTTCAAGAAATTACTAGCACCCTGAAGTTGGTCAAACAAGTCATCAATCCTAGGGATAGGGTACTTATTCTTGATTTTGACTTTGTTCAACTGCTGATAGTCAATGCACATTTTGAGAGAACAATCTTTATTTTTCACGAACAACACCGATGCACCCTATAGGGAAAAACTAGGTATGATATAACCCTTATCTATAAGGTCATTCAACTTCTCTTTCAATTCCTCAAGCTTAGCTGGAGCCATTCTGTAAGGTGGAATAGAAATATGTTGGGTAGCTGGAAGCAGATCAATTCCAAAGTCGATTTTCCTTTTCGGAGGAACTGTGGAAAAATCTTCTGGAAACACTTACGAGAACTCATTTACTACTGGAACTGACTTAAGAGTTGGGGTTTCGAAGCTTGAATCATTAACCTAATCTAAATGATAGTGATAACCCTTAGAGATCATTTTTCTAGCCTTAAGGTAAGAAATGAATCATTTCATAGGCACTAAGGTACTACCGTTCCATTCTAGGATTGGATCATCTGGAAATTTAAAATGAACGATCCTAGTTCTACAATCGACTGAGGCATAACAGGAATATAACCAATCCATGCCTAGAATGATATCAAAGTATATCATATCTAACTCTCCAAGATCTGTTGATGTGACTTTCTGAGAGACTAGGACAGGTCAATTTCTATATACCGGTCTAGATATAACTTGGTCACCAACTGAAGTAGAGACTGAGAAGGGTTTGGAGAGAGTTTGTGGACTGACACCGAAGTTTACTACTACATAAGGAGTTACAAAAGAAAGAGTAGCCCCTGGATGTAACAAAGAATAAACATCTAAATGAAAGACTAGCAACGTACCAGTAACGAGAATCTTCATGATCTTGGAGATCCTGGAGAGCAAACAACTTGTTCTGGAGCTGACCACTACCTGTACCAAATGAGTTACCCTGCTGAGTCGGGCGACTTGCTGGTGCTGCTGAAGTTGCACATTGTGCCCTACCATTGTTACCTCTCTGTCCTTGTTTAGAAGAAGGGCAATCCCTCAATTTGTGACAAGTTTGCCCAAACCCAAAACATCCATCTTTCCCTACAAGACACTCGCCCGAATGGTTCTTACCATACTTTGGACATGTTGGGTAGGTTCTGGTAAATAAAACACTTCCCTGAGACATACAGCTTGATGCCCTACCTTTTTGATCCTGTTGAAACTTGGAGGATGGAACACTAGCAGATTAAGGTGCTGGGGCTGAAGATTCCTGCTAAAACTGTGAGCGATTTCCACCACCCGATTTCTACTGAGAATACTCATAGTCATCTATCCTAGCCTTCTTGTTATCCTTATCTTGTTCCCTAAGCTTCTCTCCCTCAACCTATTGAGCATGAGCCATGAGCCATGAGCCTAGAGATTTTCATATCTTCCAGCAACATAGTATTTCTACACTCTATTTTCACCAAGTCAGATACCTCAAATAAGAACTTACTCATATGCGCCCTAGGATCGACTACCATGTGTTGAGCATACCTGGAGAGCTTGGTGAACTTATGTCCATACTCTTGGAATGACATAGAACCTTGCTTCAAATTTATGAATTCTTGAGCCTTATCCTCCGTCAACTTTCTTGGGAAGAACTTATCTTCAAAAGCTCCAGTAAAATAATCCCATGTCACAGGAGGGGAATTCTCACCCCTGTTTTCCTTCCACTGCGTGAACCATATGTGAGCCACATCCTTATGTTGGTAGGACACCAACTCTACCCTATCATTTCAGGTCACTTGCATCACTCAAAGTATCTTCTTGACCTCATCAATTAAGTTTTGGGGATCCTCACCAACGTGCAATCCTAGAAATACATGTGGGTTCATCCTAAGGAAATCACAGACCCTAGATGCCGCTGATCCACCACTTGGATTTGTAGGAACTTGAACTTGCTGATTGTTCTGGTTAGCTACATTTTGGGCCAACAGTTGAATGGCGTTCCAAAACACTACATTTGAACTTCCTTATCTGGGATTGGAGGAGCTGTGTTAGCATTGCATTCATTAACATTCATGGTCTAAGCTCTACGAGGATGCATGATCATTGAAAATGCATAATGATGGATTAGAAAGAGAGTTCATACCCACGAACGATAAGAATATCAAGAAAGTGAAGTTTTTTCCGAAAACAATTCGTAGCCTCCCCCTTATAGGTGTAGCGTGCTTCACACTCATAAAAGGGACTCTACTTAGTGCGTATTTTACAACATCCTAGGACTCTTGAGCCTAGTGCACTGATACTATGTTTGTAACCCCTGAGGTTACCTCCTGGATGTTAAAACGAGACCTAATATTACGAGTGACCCGAAGCTAACCCTTTTGGCATATCATAAGCCTACTAAAGTAATAAAATGAGAAAATTTTATGTGGAAACTTAAAACATAACATAAAGTGAAATGATGGGGAATACCCAGTCTAAATCTGAATATATAAATCATAGTATAATGACAATTGAAAGATCAAACTCAACTGAAAGATGAATCTAAACTATGTCTGAATAAAAGCCTCTAAATGACAAGAGATACTGGGACATGCCCCAGCTAACTCTAGCAAAATTGAAACTAAAATATAAAAAGATTGAATTGAAAACATGTCACTTGTCCTCGAAGAATCATGACTCACCAATGATACTGCTGAAGTGGAGATGGTGAATCGATCTATGCATGCTTTAAATGTTGAGGACTTTAACCTAAATCACGAGAAGATGTCGTGCAGAGTATACATCAGTACTTGAAAGGTAATGAGCATGCATGATAGGATAAAGCTAAATAAAACATATAACCGAAAAAAGCAATAAAAGCAATGATATAAAGATGAAGGAAATATTGAAATATACTGAGTTAACTAAATGTAATGACAAAGTATAAACATGTTGAGACTGAATACTGAACTATAACTGATAACCTAGTCAATACACTAGAATCATATTGTAGGAGTTACTATTAACCAACATGAAACCACGAGATCTATCTGTGGAGTCCGATGTATAACCCCATTGAGAGGACCCAATATACCTTGCAAGCAGCATAAAGGCATGACTGTCGTGATTGCTAAATGTTTTGCCTACAGAGGGGACTTATCCAATCGGGGCACGTAGTTCTGGGGCTATTAGGGTGGCTGACCCTTATCCACTCGGTATTAAGTCTCCCCCAATAGAATGTGTAAAATACAATATGACTGAAATATTAAAATACTAAAAAGCTCAAAAGGTTGACATGCTAACTGAAAAAGCAACATTAATGTACTGATAATGAAATATTTTAACTAAGGCATGTATATCTAAAACAACTGCCCAAGAAAGTGTAGTTCATGAACTAAATGAATCTACACAACTAGCGTTCTGAATTTCATTCAACAACTATGCAACATTTGCATGAAAACATGATAATCTGATTTGGATTAGTCTAACAAGTTAATCATAACATAAATATGAAGTTCTATAAACCCTAGGTCTAACATGATATAGAGAATCAAGAATTTGACTGAATTTTTGGGACCTAATGGGTGAAAGGAAACCAACAGTAAAATCCCACATACCTAGTGACGAAATTCATGGAGAAATCTTTCGATTTTGGGGTTGGAACTGAAAAAAACTTATATATGTTTTTGGAGAGGGTTTGTCGACTCTTTCTCCTTCTTTTCATTCAACTTGATGATTTTTTGGAGAATGAGTTAACTAGGGTAAGTTCTAATTAAGTAACTAGGCTAAAACTGACTAAAACGACGTAGTTTATAGTTTGAATGCATAGGGAAAAGACGAAACGATCCTGACTTAAAAGCTGTCGGGGCCAATCGACGGACTGTCGGCTGACCAACGGTCTGTCCTATCAACCTTTGTTGGCTTTCAGAGAAGGGGGATATGGGGTCTCTATCCATGGACTAGTACCAAAACCCGTGGTCTGACCTTCGGTCCACGGGTCTGGCCGTGGGTCGTGCCTTAGAATATTTTTCTCTTGGGTTCCGGGAGGGAGTTTTAGGTGGCCTTCCACGGACCCCTCCTATGATTCGTGGGTGGTGCCCGTCAGTGACACCTGCAACTTCTGAAATCTACATTCTGGTCTGTCATAAGCTACAGGGTGTTACATCTATAAGCGGTACAATTGATTGCTCAATAATGCTAGACAAAAATTGATAGACTGGTAATCTTTAACAATAAATCTTCTTTTGATCTGAAAGCATCATATCATAAACTCTCCTTTCTATCTCATATATGTAAATCACAAATCATCCCAATACCTAACTAAAATCTCTCTTTCGAGCAGATTTGATAATTAGAATTGAACCACAATTTCTCTTTCGAGAAAACTACATAAATCAAACCTAAATTGCAAGTGTTAAGCTATTTACCTACTTCAATTGATCTCTTTTGAGCGTTAATTGAAGATCTTTCCTAGGATTAAATTTGAAATATTAACCAATAAATTGAACCCTTACTATATAACTCAAATGTATGAATGAACAGCAGTAAAATAGGGCAAGTCACTCGACACGCTTAATTAAATTAACACTTCACCCCATAATCACACCCCTATCATTGGGGTTTTACGAAAACATCATAAAAGAAAAAGAAAGTACACTAATTATGTTTTCAACCATGAAAGACTTAAGAATCACCAATAAATATCAACTCCCACTTTGAATTGAACCCTCAATTGTCAATTACAAGATTGTTCAAAGGCCCAAACTACGAGAAAAGTAGAAAAAGTTTATTTCTCAATATGAGGAGGTTAAAATCATTCAAAAGAGATACTCAAGATACATTTTCTCTCTCCTCTAGGCTATCTATAATTCCCCAAAAAATAGTTTAAAATTTCATGCGGGACCTGATCGGCGACATAAGTCGGACTCACCATCATGAATTTGCGAATCGTCATTTTATTCTCAACTCCCCCTGTCATGGCTTTCGCTTCAGGTGTTTGAACCTCAGTCAGTGAACATGATTGAGCCAACCTTTCACGTTATGTGAATCAATGATTACCACCTTTTTCGCTTATTGAGTCTTCATTGCAACTCAGAAGTCTTTAACCTTTGGCGATGGAACTTCTAGGTCGCCCAACTATTTTGGAAAAACACTATTTTCACTTCTCTTCGCGACCAACCATGAACAGTTTCAGAAGTGAACATCGTCACTTTAGGTGAGATCCAACTTATTCGGCGATCTGCCTTTGTGCTAGGCGATCCTCAGTTCGGATTTTACACTCTTTTCAATGTTTTTGGCCTTTTTTTCATATATTCATCCTTGCCATTTCCTTTAGCATTCATAGCTGAAAAACATCAAAATAACATTAAATAATGACATAAATTGGTATGGAGGAGACTATTTTTTAAAATAAAAAGGCCTCGATGGAGTCAAAATCTCAAGCTCATCAATACCCCCAACTAAATATTTTTCTTTTTCTCAAGTAAATCAAGAACACAATAAATTCAACAAGGGTGTCTACGGTAATTCGCAATGCAAATCAACATGTACGTTCCATCACAAGACTACTAACAAGTATATGCTACATCTTAATTACGATCAAGAAGCTTGAAATGTTGAATGGTCGGTATCAATCCAAGCTCAAGCTCACTAATGCTCCCTCACAATGCAAAACTATGCTTCAACAAAAGTATTAAAGTTCCCTCACAACAAAATATGATTTCATGCTCTCACAAAGCACATCAAACAAAGAATCGGCGAATCAATACAACTCTCATTCTTAGAAAGATAAATACATGCAAGCTTCATCTCATATTATTCCTATATTTTCCGATGATCATAGAACCCAATTTTAGCAAGATCTCAAGGGTCTTTAAGATTGGTAATGGGAATTAGGGTAAACATATGGTTTATTTGGCTCAGTGACTTCACCTTTTCAAAGCATTGTGCACTTATCTTCACCTCTTTTCAAGGTCCTTCAATTCTTTTTATTTGAAGACCCAATCCTTAATTTTTTAATCAATTTATTGGAAACTCCTTTTTTATATTATCAAGGCTTTTTTTCATTTCATTTTCATGCTTTTTCTCCTTTTTAAGGAGGGGTTCCTTCTTTTTGTTACAAACTTAAAGGTTAAGTCTCACTTTTCCTTCTTCTCTTTCAGTTGTCTTTCTTTCCTCCTTCCTTTCCCCACTCCCTATTTAGGCTTTTGCTTTAAGTTGGCTATTCAAACAAACCAATGCTTAGAAAATGTTTTATGGGTGAGAAGTTATGGAAATATTTGGTTCAATAAGATTCAATGAGGTTGACAAAAATAGTATAGGCTCAAATAGTACCAAGATGATTGCACACCCTCTCCACGTAGTCAGAAAAGGTATGAAGATTTGGGTTCCCTCTCAAAATTTGTGCCCAAGATCATCTGTTGCATTCACCAAGACTAAAAAGTTAGACTAACAAGGAAAAATCTAAGAATTAACAAGTATATTTTAAAGAAGTATCTCACTATACATGGAAATTCGAACACAATCATTTAACACAACTCTACAAGATTATTATACTTGTGTGTTCTGTTCTTTACAAGGCTCACATCAATACGAAGCTAGTCAACACAAGATTCAAGAAGGTCTTTCAAAAGTATAGCTACACTTATTTGTTCTTGCAAAAATAGAAAAACTATATTTCTCATCAAGAATACTATCCAAGACATAGATATTCGACATAATCAATCCTCGAACATGAACAATGAAAATACAAGAAATCTCAATCATTTCACTACTCCAAAATGTACTTTGAAATTCATTGAAAGATGAAAATGAAACCAAAACCAACCAAATATAATAAAATCAAAATGCTAAAACATCAAAATACAATTAAAATAAAAAAATACAATCAAAAGGGGAATATAGACACAGATGCCCTCGCCATAGAAAAATGTAACTAGCAGTGTCCTTAATGCTAATAAAATATAAGTGCAGCAACAAGATGATATAAAGGTCCATATAATAGACTATGCTTGTGAAGAACTCTAATCCTATGGCTCGGAGGAGTGGTATCACCTCGTGCATCAGTTCCTGATACATCTAAAGTTGGAGGTAGTGGTGTAGCATCTTTAAGAGTATTTGTGCCCGACACATATGGAAGATGAATAGGGAAATCTAAAGGAAAGACCCCATTAGTGTTAATTGTGGACGTCTCAAGAAAAGTTCTTTCCAAAATAGGATGCAATATGGAAATCTCTTAACTCGGCAACAGTGGTAAGGCCTCAACACTAACCTACTCATCGGCCCTCACAAACTCCTCTTCATCAACCTTATTAGCAACCTGCTCAGAATTATCACCCAGTGACTATGAAGCTACCCTAATAGGTCTATCTACTCTCAGCTCGGTTGGAAGTAAAACTATGGGAATCATGGGTAAGGGAACCTTACCCCGTAACATTGAAATATCGGTGGACCTCAATTGGTCTACCTCCACCCTCAAAGTAGCTATATCTCTCTTTAACTTAGATAACCCGAGACAAATACCCTTACATCACTCACGTTCTTCAACCGTAGTTGTGAGGTTATCTAGCCTCTCCATATATGAAGCTAGAGTTGATCAATGACTAACAACCTCAGCTTGCACCGGAAAAAAAAGCAATCTCAATAGATGTAGTAATCATCTCATGCACCTCCCTCTCAAGTATATATTCCCTAACATCCACAAAATGGTCAAGGTTACACATCTAATAAATAAAAGCCTAAGTGAACGGAGGCCCGGATATAGGAGAGGTGTAGTCAATGATAGGGGAGTAGAGGATCTAAAAGGAATAGGAGAAGGGTGACACGTAACTAATGGTTGTACAGCTATCACGACCCAACGGTACCCCTTAGATGTAACATGACGTATAGAAACCCTGAAGGACTCCATACAAGCCACTTAGCTCTCATGACAAAAGAAATAGAACAATAAAAGTAAAACAATAGTCCAAGACCAAAATTTTTTATAAAACTAAAAACGGAAGTCTATTACACTTGTCTCATCATAGCCATCTAATACAATAGAATAAAATTGGGCCTAGCCCATACATCATGACCAAAAGGGAAATACAACAAATGGAACTAAACAATAGGAGTCTGTCCTCGAAGCATGAGGACTCACCAAAGCTCAAGAGTCAATAAAATCACCAACTAGCCACAAAATTGAACACCCTGAATATTGAGCCCTACAGTTTGGAAAAAATGTAGGCAAGTGTATGCATTAGTACAAAATAATGTACCAAGTATAATAGCCGTGCATAAATTATTTAAACCATTTTAAAAAGGACATTTAATCTCATGACATGCAATTGACAAAGCTAAAATCATATTATGAAAGGGTTAAAAAACATGAGTCATAAATCATGGTCAATGCACGCTAACTTCTTCATTAAAAGCTTTGAACTCAATTGCGATACTTCTTCAAGTTACCTTACTTCATTATTACTTGTGGGGAATTAGCCTTAATCGACATTGAGAGCATGTTAGCTTTAACATGTAATCCAATGTCTACCCCACACCGAAAAGAGGTGTCCTACTTGCCGAATGTAGAACCTTGAACTTCTAGCTTAAGTGGATCCACTAGCTAATCAACCTATGTGGGCACATAGTTATGATATAGGAAGATTGCTACTAGAAACCCAACCTCTTCTATGGGAGAGCTTCCATCTCATGAGATTACTTTGCAAACCCAGCCTCTACTACAGGAGAGCTTCCATCTCACTATCACTACCACCCGGTGCTAAGCATAATTTCCACAGAATAGTCATTTCTTACTTGACTTCATTACTCATGAAAATGTGCCCTTGGACAACCAATTCAAGCTAGTTTCATTAAGATAGATCTTTGTCTTTGATTCAATTAGGTGAGAAAGCCTTTCAACCTAAGAATCCTTTCTATGTGAGAAGGCCTTTCAAATCATGCAAGTATGCGTTTTAATGAGAATATCCTTTCACAACACAACATCATCATTGGTTGTTTACTCTCAAATCACCCTTAAAACAATTGCATAGATTTTATAAACAATGCATAAGTGCATAATTTACCTCTTGAGGTCAAAACCCACTTTCAATCACATGCGTTTGGAAAACATGTGTTTGATATGGATTTCATCATAAATACATGTAAAGCTTGCAATACATGCCTAATTTCAGAAATCTCTTCCTTGAAGATCCAAATCCCACATCATATGATTCATAACTTGAAAACATGGGGATTACATAGGTTCATGGGGAAATCATCATAAAATCATCATATATCATTTATTCATGCATCATAGATCATAGTTCAATAATTTAAATCGATAATATGGAGAACTCATGATTATGAATGAAAACCCTAACTCAATTGGGGATTTCAACCTTTTGAAATAGAGGATTTTAGGAACTCCGAGAACGAAAGGAATCCATGGATGAAAACTATCATATGTTGAGTCCAAATGCTAGACTTCAATAGAGGAATTGGAACATTATCCCGAAACCCTAGGTAAATCCTCCTCCTCCTCCTCCTTCTTCTTCTTTATCATATATCTAGAGAGAGAATATTAGGAGAGGAATTTGGTTTTCTTTTGTGAAATTGGAACAATGAACTAAATGGGTTAATTTGGGGATTGAAAATACTTATATAGGGGTTCTAAACACAGGCAAAACGACTTAGTATATGAATTAAATGATTTGGAAAAGACCCAACTTCTCCTGAAAATAACTGACAACAGTGACCCACGTGACCCCATCGACGGACTGTGGATGGAGCAACGGTCCGTCCTACATACTCGTGGTCCATGGTCAGAGACTTTTGTATGGACCCACGACTGTTGGACCATATGGCGTGGACCCACCTACGGTTCGTTGATCCTACCGTGGTCCATGACCTTGACATAATTTAGGTAGCCCTCTCCACAGACCCACGTACGGCTCGTGGCTTGACTCGCGGCCCATGATTGGGTCCTGGTGGATGGCACCTGTAAGTCCTGAAATCTGATATGGTGCTCTCTTTCGGATTTGGGGTGTTACAATATCTCCCCATTGGGATCATTCGTCCTCGAATGAGATTTAAACTGGTTCTAGAAGAGTAGGAAAGGAACTAACAACCCAACCTACAAAGCAATGCATATAACCAAGGAGGAACTATCGACGCCAAGCTGGGACGTTCTCAAAACATTATGAGATGGGTGAAACTAACTCTATCAGAACATAATGCATGCAAATGCACATAAATAGGGAGGAAATATCAACTCTAAGAACAACATACTCAAATGCATCATAAGGAAGTAAAAACTACATCTAGCAACCCAATATGCATGAAATTTCAACATTGCTTATTTTTAAGGAGGAAGTACCTTCTCCAAGCTAAAAACATGCTCAACACAATCTCATGGAGCTTATATGCAATTTACTCTCAAAAAGCATATCTAAAGCATGTTCATCAATTCATCTCAAGAAGTCTATAGGAAACATATGCTCAATGCACAACTACATGAGGAAAATCAATCATATAAGCTCATTTTATTTCATAAAACAAGTTTTCATAAACATCCATAACATAAGAAAATCATGGAAACATATTAAAAACATGAATCCCAAAACAAGGACAACTAAGAAAAACTCATTACCTCATCTAGAATAGGAGTAGAAGGAAAAAGATGAGGATATCAGGACATCATATCAGCCTCAGCCCCCCAAGTAGCACTCTCAACTAACTGATTCCTCCAATAAAGCTTCACGGAAGCAATTTACGTATATCTCAACCTCCTAAATTGCCAGTCCAAAATCTCAACCGGAACTTCCTCATAAAAAAGACTATCATCAACTTCCAACCCTTCTAGGGAAACTATGGCTTTCAGATCTCCAACACACTTTTTGAGCATAGTGACATGGAAAACGGGATGCACTATTGCCAACTCAATCAGCAAGTGTAACTCATAAGCAACTTTACCAACACGTCTCAAAATTTGATATGGGCCTACATACTAGGGACTAAGTTTCCCCTTCTTACCAACCCTCATTACACCCTTAATGGGTGAGCTTTCCATGTAAACCCAATCGTTGATATGAAACTATAAATCTCTTTTTTTCACATCGGCATAAGACTTTTGCCGACTTTGAGCCATTTTCAACTTTTCCCTTATAAGCTAAACTTTCTCCATGGTTTCTTGTACCATTTCGAGATTTATTAGGGTAACTTCACCCGCCTCAAACCATCCTATAGGAGACCTACATCTCCTATTATATAAGGCCTCAAATGGAGCAATGTCGATACTTGAGTGATAATTATTGTTGTAGGTGAACTAAATCAATGGCAAATGGTCATCCCAATTTCCCTTAATATCGATCACACAATCCCTTAACATATCTTCCAATGTTTGGATCGTATACTACTCTTGACCATTATTTTGGGGATGGAAAGTTGTACTAAGCGTACCGAGCTCCTTTTGGAATGATTTCCAAAACAAAGAAGTGAATTTGGTGCCACGATCATAAATAATGGACAAAGGTACTCCATGGAACCTTACCATTTATCTCAAGTACAACTTGACATAGTCCTCCGCCGAGTAGGAACCCTTGACGGGAAGGAAATGAGCCGATTTCATCATCCAATCTACTATAACCCAAATTCAATCATGTTGTCACCGGGTGCAAGGCAAACCAAGTATAAAGTCCATTTTCATGTCTTCCCACTTCCAAGTAGGAATGCTAATATCTTGGGATAGACCTACTGGTCTGTGATGCTGAACCTTCACTTGTTGGCAATTTGAAAACTTTGCCACGAATCCCGCAATATCCTTATTCATCGCATTCCCCCAATAGACTTCTCGTAAATCACGGAACATCTTGGTGGCTCCTGGGTGAATGAAATATCTTGAATTATGGGCTTCAACTAAAATATGTTCCCTCAAATCATCAACATTTGGAACACATAAATGACCTTGGTATCTAAGTACCCCATCTCCCTCTTGGGAGAAAGCCTCAACGGATTTCTTAAGTACCGCCTCTTTCAATTTTACCAAAATTTGATCAAGACCTTGCTCAGCTTTCACATCCGCCACAAAAATGATTCGGAACCATTGTAAACCATAATGCCACCTTCGGTTGAGTCCACTAGTTGAATACTTAATCGAGCCAATCTATGAACATCTCAAACAACCTCTTTCTTTTCTTCTGCAATATGAGCTACCCTAATCATAAATAATTGAGTAAGAGCATATGCTACCACATTAGCTTTACCGGGGTGATAAAAGACACTCATGTCATAATCTTGAATAACTAAGGCCACCTTCTTTGGTGAAGATTGCAATCTTTTTTATTAAACACATATTTCAAACTCTTATGGTCGGTAAACATATCTACATGTACTCCTTACAAATAGTGTCTCCAAATCTTTAAGGCAAACACGACCACCGCTAACTCAAGGTCGTGAGTAGGATAATTCTTCTCATGGATTTTAAGTTGCCTTGAGGCATAGGCAATGACATTCCCATTATTCATAAGTACACCCCCTAGCCCAATTCTTGAGGCATCACAATAAACCACAAAGCCATCTGTCCCTTTCGGTAAGGTTAACACCAGAGCGGAAGTAAGTCTATCTTTCAATTCTTGAAAACTCTGCCCACACGCTTCATACCATATGAACCTAGCCTTCTTTTGAGTCAAATCCGTTAAAGGAGAGGCAATTCAAGAGAATCTGTCAACAAACCTTCTATAGTAACCGGCTAAACCCAAGAAAGTTCTAATATTCGAGGGGTTAGAGGTCTAGGCCAACTCTTGACCACATCGGTCTTCTTAGGATCTACCTCAATACCCTTACTCAAAACAATGTGATCAAGGAAAGCTACAGACCTTAACGAAAAATTCACACTTGCTAAGATTTGCAAAAAGTTGTTGATCCTTAAGAATTTGCAACATGATCCTCAGATGATCAATATGCTTATCCTCACTCCTTGAGTAGATCAAAATATCATCAACGAACACGATCACAAACATATCAAAGTATTGTCTAAACATCTTATTCATCAAATCCATAAACGCAACTGGAGCATTAGTCAACACAAACGACCTTACCAAAAACTCCTAGTGACCATACCGAGTTTGAAAAGACGTATTCAAAATGTCAATATCTTTCACCCTTATTAGTGATAACCCGATTGGAGAACAATCTTAGAGAAATAACTTTCTCTTTAAAGTTGGTCCAATAAATCATCTATCCTTGGGAGAGGCTACTTTTTCTTAATGGTCACTATATTCAACTGTTGATAATCAATGCACATACGAAGATAACCATCCTTCTTTCTAACAAACAAAACTGGAGCACCCCATGGAGAGATAATTGGTCAGATGAAACCTTAATCTAACAAATCCTTCAAATGTTCTTTCAGCTCCTTCAGTTCTGCCAGAGCCATAAGATAAGGAGGAATACAGATAGGTTGCGTATGTGGGATACCTACTGAATTTTATTTCATGCTCGGGAGGACTGTCGTGTAGGACATCTTGAACACTTCTGGAAACTCATTTACAGCGGGGACCGACTCGAGAGAAGGGGTTTCAAAATATACAACCTTCACCCTTACTAGATGGTGAAAGCAACCCTTAGACATCATCTTTCTAGCTTTAAGCTAAGAAACAAACTGACCCATAGGCATATAATTTCCCCCTTCCACTCTACGATAGGCTCATTCGGGAACTGAAACTTGACTACACCAGTTCTATAATAAATAAAAGCATAGCATGAGTGTAGCCAATCCATACCCAAATTCACATCAAAGTCTAACATATCAAGATCTACTAAGTCAACTAAAGTAACTTTATGGGACAAGGGGACAGTTTCTATAGACCCTCTTAGCTACAATAAAATCACCAACAAGAGTAGAGACAAAAATACGTTCTAACAACACATCCGGAAGAACATCAAACATCATAGCCACATATGGTGTCACAAAAGACAAGGTAACACCGGGATCAAGTAAAGAAGAAAAATAATGATGGAAAACTTTCAACATCCCAGGAACCACAATCGGGGAATTCTCCTCTTCACCTCGGGTCGGAAGAGCATAAAAGTGGTTTTGCTTAGGAGCATTAGAACCCGCACCACTAGTAGTATCTTTTTTTCCATTTCTTCCTTTAGCCATAAGCATTGGGCAATACCTATTTTTGTGAACACTTTTACCACAACCGACGCAACCATTCGTGCTGACTAGGCACTTACCATCGTGCTTCCTTCCACACTTAGTGCAAATAGACCTAGGAAATGAAGATCCATTACCATTACCTCCTCAAGGCTTAGGGTTAGATACCATATCTTGATTGAACGTGGGAGGATCATTGGAGGAACCTTATTCAGAAAACCTTTGTCTGAATCTCGGACGACCTCATCCATCGAAACTTATGTTAGAGAAATTACTATCACCAGTCTTATTTCTTTTTGTCTCCCTAGACTTGAGTTTCTCCTCCTTAATTTGTTGTGCATGCATTATGATAGGAGAGATATCCATATCATCAATGAGCACTGCGGTTTAACACTCTTTAACCACCATTTTGGACACGCTCGAAAAAAACTTACTCATCTTAGCTCTTGAATCTACAATGATTTTTGGAGCATATTTAGACAATTGAGTGAACTTTAGACCATATTTCCTCACACTCATACTACCTTGTCGAAGGTTAATGAATTGTAGCACCTTAGGTTCCCTCATTTCAAGGAGAAAGAACTTATCAAGAAAAGTGGCCTTAAACTTCTTCCAATCAAGAGGACTTGCATCTTACAATCTCCTTTCCTTCCATTGGTTATACCATATTTGAGCCACACCCTTCAATTGATAAGCGGCCAAGTCCACCTTTTCCACCGGCGTAACTCCCATGATCATCAACACCTTACAAACCTCGTCGATAACCTCTTAGAGATCTTCCTCAACTTTGGAACCATGAAACTTCAGAGGATTCATTCTTGTAAAGTCCCTCACTATTGAGGCCGCCGAATTGACATTTGAGCTTGCGGGAACCACAATCTCCCTATTGGCTTGGGTTGTCATGGCTTGAGACAACACTTGAAAATCAGCCCTAAACTCCAAATTAGAAACATGCTCATCGAAAGGATCAACCAGAATTTGAGGATCTTGGGGAGGAGCTTCTTGTTCCGCATTCTCCCTCGTGTTCTTTCTAGCATCAGATCTTCAGGTATCCATATCTTATAAACATAAGATAAGAATTAGGAGAAAGACCTTATAAAGTTAAACTCTATTGCATTACTTAAGAGTAATGAAAGAAGTGGAGTTTCCTAATCATCTCGTAGCCTCGCATTCATAAATGTGGTGTGCTTCACACTCATGAAAAAGACTCTACTAGACGTTGCTTATGAGACATCCTAGGATCATTCCAAAGTGTATGCTCTAATTGGCAAGTTTGTCACGACCTAGGGGTACCCCTAGACGTAACATGACGTATAGAACCCAGAAGGACTCTATACCAGCCACTTATATCTCATAACATAAGAAATAGAACAACAAAAGAAAAACAATATTCCCAGTCCAAAACATTTTAAAATGAAAAGTGGAAGGCTAATATACTTCATAGCCATCTAATACAATAGAATAAAATTGGGCCTAGCTCATACATCATGTCCAAAAGGAAAATAGAAGACATGTAACTAAATAATAAGAGTCCATCCGTGAAGCATGAGGACTCACCAAATATGGGTAATCAATCAAATCACCAACTTGCCCTAAAACTGAACACCCTTAATATCGGACCCTACATTTGGGAAAAATTTAGGAAAGAGTATGCGTTAGTACAAAATAATGTACCAAGTATGATAGTCGTGCATAAAACATTTAAATAATGCTAAAAAGGGACATTTCATTTAATGACATTCTATTGACCAAGATAAAATCATAATATGAAATATTTATAAAACATGAGTCATAAATCATTGACAGTGCAAGATAACTTCTTCTTTAAAAGATTTTAACTCATATGAGATACTTCTTTAAGTAACCTTAGTTCATTATTACTTATGGGGAATTATCCTTAACCGAGATTAACATCATGTGAGCTATAACATGGAATCTGGTGTCTACCCCACACTGAAAAGAGGTGTCCTACTTGCCGAAGGTAGAACCATGAACTTCTAAGTTAAGGGGAGCCACTAGATAATCAGCCTATGTGGGCACATATTTATGGGATAAAAAGATTGCTGCTAGAAACCCTACCTCTTCTACGGGAGTGCTTTTATCTCATGGGAATACTTTGGGAACCCGACCTCTACTACAGGAGAGCTTCCATCTCACTATCAATATCTACTCAGTGCTAAGCATAAATTCCCACGAAATAGTCATTTCTTAATTGACTTCATTACTCATGAAAAGGTTCCCTTGGACAACCAAATCAAGCTAGCTAGTTGCATTAAGATAGCTCCTTGTCTTTGATTCAATTAGGTGGGAAAGCCTTTCAACCTAAGAATCCTTTCTATGTCAGAAAACCTTTCACTTTATGCTAGTATGTGTTTTAGTGAGAATATCCTTTAACCACACAACATCATTATTGGTGTTTTACTCGCAAAGCACCCTCAAAATATTTTCATAGAAGTCCATAATTTACCTCTTGAGGTCAAAACCCACTTTCAATCACAAACTCTTGGAATATATGGGTTAGAGATGGATTTCATCATAAATACATGTAAAGCTTGCAATACATGCCATGTATCGTAAATCAACATTAAAAAAATATTTTTGTTGATAAATATTTAACATTTTTATATTTGTGAGTTCATAATATAACGATTTTTATGAACGTGCATTGTATAATAATACCATGTAATTAAAATTAAATAGTTGCATAAAAAAGGAAATTGTGTGGATGCAACTAATTTAATAACATTAATGAAAGACAAGTATTTTAAATCAATCTATATTTTTAAATCCTTTGAAAGGATAATTATGATGTAACAAAAAAGAAAAAGGTGCATAATAATAAAATATTTAATTATAGAAAGTTTGGATCTGAAAATCTTTGCCAACTTAATTTTATAGAATGTTCCCCAAAACATTAACATAAAAACCAAAAAAATGTAAAGAAGTTTATCACATGAATAATTTTGACTATTGTGATTTTAACAGTGGGTTATTCTTATGTATGAGTTTCCCTATGACCAGTGGTCTCAAACCAAGAGTCATACTATGACTTGTTGGATCATGAGATGAGAGGCAAAGAAAATATCGTTCAGAAATAAAATGTTTGAACTACACAATTTTTTTACTACTGAAACAAGAACACATAATGAGAATAATCTGTTCCTTTTTTAGTTGTAAAAAAATTGAGCATTTCAAACACTTTATTTCTGAAAGATGTTTTCTTGTCCTTTCATATCTCGATCCAAATAGTTATTGTATGACTCCTAGTGTAACGCCTAGGAAATCAAACTTAAAACTTTCAACTGAAAACCAGCAGAAGCAAGTGAACCATAATAAGGTTCGCGGACCATGAAAGGAATCACGGCCCGTCGATCTGTCCGTAGGTTCACACCCAATGAAAATGAGGTGGACCACGCACTACAAAAAAACCCAAATTGCCAACGAATTTTACTAACAACTTAAGTTGGTTAGTATTCTACTAACAAATTACCAACATATTTCTAACCGAATTATATTTTAAAACT
>JAJONQ010061375.1:0-12833 GCA_036250385.1 Solanum microdontum
CCAAATATATATAGATATATATATATATATATATATATATGTTTTCTTTTTTTCTTCTCTTTTCAAAATAAGAAGTATTGTGAAAAGAGAAGAAAAGAGAAAATCATATATATTTCAAGTAAACTATGTACAAAATATATACTTATTTTAGTAGTGGAAAATTGAAGAAAGTTGACTAAGGCATATACGAAATTGAATTTCAATTTTTAGCTATTCCAGAGAAACGTTACTCTAAGTAACGTTTTAGCTGTAAAATGTGCCTTCCAAAGAAACGTTACTTTGAGTGACGTTTTAGCTGTAAAATGTGCCTTCCAGAGAAACGTTACTCTGAGTGACGTTTTAGCTGTAAAACGTGCCTTAGCGTAACGAATTATAAAACGTTACTATATGTTTGTTTACTCTGTCAATTTTTTGTCTTTTTGTCATTGAATTTTTTTGAAAAAAATATAACCTAAAACTATTGGGATTTATGCAATTTTGATGATTGACAAAGAAAGATGAAATACGTCAGTCAACATAGACCTCCACAATATAAATTAATCATCGAACTTCTTAAAATTCGAAACGATTCGAAATAATTGACTTTATAAAATTCAAAAATATTTTTCAAGTTATTTTAAATAGTTTTGTCATTTTTTTTTTAAATTTTTAAACAATATATATGTTTTATATAATTTTGTATATAATTAGTGTAGTTTATGAATATTCGAAAACCGTCTCAAAAAGATTTTGTTAAATATTTGGTTAATTAGTTTAGTTATATAATAGTTTATATTTTAAATTGTTTAGTTTATAACTAAGTTATTTATTTTATTTCGTTAAGAGTAAGTAGCTCATTAATTAATTTATATTAATTCATCCTATTTAATTTCTAGCTGAATTTATTAAACTAATTCAATTTGGTTAGATCTTTAACTTTGTTTGGCTATAACGACAATCCTTTTAGCCCATTTTCAATTTCAAAAACCCATACCCAATTCCCTCAATTCCCAGACCCAATAGCAATTTATTTCAGCCCATTTCCAATTCTTTACAGGCAACTTTCCAATCCCAGCCCATTCAACCAACAATCCAATATAACATACGTACAACAATACCGACCAGACCCCTTTACATGTTCTTCTTCCTCCTCAACGAAACCCAGCCAAAATCGAAACCCAGAACACCGGAAAAATCGCAGACCCAACCCATCTCGCACAGCCTAGTGCGTTGTCCTCTCCCTCTCTCATTATCCGTTCGTACAAATTGTACTCGAATCAGCTTAGGTGTCAAGATCTCAGCGCCTCAATTGTCCTTCTCAAGATATCAAGGGCTATCGTTTCCATTCCGTTGAAGAATAGTACAAATCCCAGCTCCTCAAACTTATCCTTAGAGAGCATTTCGAATTTCAAGTTTGAAATCCATCCCGATTTCCCCCCTAAATTCGACCTAATTCCCTCTATATAAAGACTTTATTCCTTCAGTGTTAGGGGTTGGGAAAAACAAAGGAAAAGCCTGGGGAAAAATAGTGATAATACACAAAAAAAATTGAGAGTTACAAGGAGTCGATAGGCAAAAATAGAAGTAGAATTTAGAGCAACAGTATTCATATAGCTAAAATTTCTGAGTCTGTTGTTCGGAACTTGAAATTCTGTCGAGATCTTTCGAAGTTGGAGGTGGAGTCACTCTCTTTGCTCAGCTCGAGTACTCAGTTCGCTGCCTGGAGAAAGGTAATATCTCCCCCCTTGTTTATGTTTCATTTTGATTCTGAGTATTGTGCGATGGACCTGTCTCTATTGGGTTTTTTGTGACTTCATTCTTGCTCGGTTTGAATATGATTATTCATTGCTCATTGTCTTCACTATTGAGATTTCTGGTTGACTATCATGTTATTCATGTTTCGTTTTAATTAGAGGTACAAATTAGGTTGTTGTTGTATTAAGTTTTAGATTTTTGTGTTTTTTGAATCACATGCTCTTCTTGCCTCACTCTTATTCCTAATGTGTTCCCAAGCATCAATGAAGTTCCCTTGGTTTCATATGTTGGTATTTGAAGTCACCGATTCGTCTTTGTTTCTCTAAGGTCGGTTGATCCCCTGTCTGTATTGTCAAAATAGTTTAAATGTTCATGTGGTTTATGCTTGGAATGTGTTAGCTATACTGTTCTGTCTTCTTTACTACTTCATTGTGTCTTGATCATTTTACTGTAAAAAGAAGGGGTTAGAGTCAGTAGTAAGTTTCTGTCCAAGAATGCCGGCATTTGAATTATATCTTCGTTGCTCTTTTCTAGCTGCTATGTTGATTACGAAAGCTAGATGGTATGTCATGTAGTTATTTAGATTTTGATTAAATCCTATCTGTTGTACTTGTCCATAATGATCTTTCTTAGAGTTCAAAGGTAGCATGTTTGTTTCTTTTAATTTACTTGAGCTACTGTTATAAATTTAGTTAGTAGCTTAAGTTTATTTTGTTTAGGATCACATTCATCCCTTAGAGTTTTTTTTATATGTGTTATTTCGTTGTTTTAAGATCAAAGCTTGGATGATCTTGATTCCATTTTGTGCTTGCCGGTTCATTTGCTTATCCTGATAACTTGTTTGATGGTCATTTAAGCCATGATCCATATCCTAACACTTTAAATCCCTGTAGTAAATTGATATGGCTGCAAATTAGATGCTAATGATTTCTTACTATTTCTCTATGCATGAACCGGTTCAAATCGAGTCCATTGGACTCTTCCTCCCAACCTTGCATTTTGATATGGGCCATAAAGGCCCAAATCCATTTGTTTTCCTCTCGGGTCAGCCTCATTGCCAATAGAGAAGATGGCGAACAGGTCTTTGGAAGCTGATACAGGTTCTGGAGGTCCAATACAATGCTTGAAATTAACTTATTAAGTCTCCAAAATCCAGAAAATGAGTTGTATACACGATGTATACACTGATATACTGATCTGAAATGTCGAAGTTACGGGGATAGAAGTCCGAAGATGAAAATACAGGTTGAAAAGCTGATATACAAAAATAATGCCGAAATACGGTCCGTATACAGTGGTATACATAGAATGTATATATAGACTTTCCAAGGCAAACATGCCCAAAAGCCTTAAACAATTTCCAGCAACTATTTTGGTGAAAATGGGCCAAAAACCCATCATTTTGGGCCTGACATTAGTATTAGGACAGGTGCATCATGATTTGGATTTTTGGCCCAAATTTAATATCTCTCCCTCTTCCTCTTTATTTATTTGTTATTGTGTTGAGTAACAATTTATTTTATCTTGGTTTGACTTAATTAATTTCCCAAGGATAATCATTTCTCCCTTTTATATTCAAAATTAAAATATTATATTTATTACTTAGACTTATCTCATTAATTTGTCTTGCAAATCTTGAATTACTCCCCTTAGAAGATTTTCCTTTAGTTGTTCCCCTAAAAAATAAAAATAAATAAATAAATAAATAAATAAAAAATAAGTGAGTTCATTTACTTAGTTAAAATTTTAAAAATTAGTCATTTTAGTCAAATTGTCGGTCAACCGCAAGTTGACGGACATTCCGAGGGCCTAACACCTTCTCGGAATGCACATTGAACTTCGAACCCTTTTATGTTCAATTGATCTTATTTGTTTAGGTCTTTTGAAAACCTTCCGTTTTTTCTTGATTTTTACTAAAGGATTAAGTGGCGACTCTGTTGTTTTGGAAATTCGATTTCTCTTAAAATCATAAGTTTAATTGATTTTTCGAAAACCTAGTCATTTTTTCTTTTCTTTTCTTTTATTTTTGAGTAAAACAGAAATGACGACTCTTCTGGGGATTTAATTAAGTTATAACCATAAGATTTGACTATTTGACTAATTATTATTAATTGCTGAATTGTTTATATGTGCTTAATGTGTTTAAATTGTTATAACTATCATTGCATTCATGACATTTTCTGTTGTATGTATAGTATATTAAGGATGGTTTCTGCATAATCGCAGTCGGACTTTTTATACTCGACCCTTTTTCGGAATGATCGTCAATTTATTTGTATGTCATGCATCCAATGGTTGTCATGAGTTCCAGCCTAAGTTGTCCGCTTGGGTTTTCGGTCTTTCAAAAGCCACTCATAGTCAACTAGCGTAGAGCAAAATCAAATCCCAGATTTTGCGCATTTTGAACTAAGTTGACCAAACACCCAAGACGTGTTGGATCCATTAGAAGTCCACCTTGTGTCTATTTGGCTCATTGGTTAATAAAATGACAATCATACTTATGTGTTTAAATTTGAAGGATGTATACGTCATTTGACAAAACATTGTCTCTTATGGTTGGGAGTTTAAGAGTTTGTTCGAGTAAGAAAGGATCAAGTTATCAATGCAAACAAAAGTGTGGACATCCGGAGATGACAAAAAATCAAGAACAAAGGATTTTCCATGGAAGCATTGTTTAGGACTGTACCCCTGCATGAGACTGATATTTGTATCTCTTTTCTTTATTGTGTATCCCTATTTAGTTTATTCATAAAGTTTGTATAAATTTGAGTTTCGAGGACAATGGAATGTTTTAAATGACGTTATACATCCTTCAAGTCGTTAGGCCTACCTTTGGCACAAAAAAGTCACATATCTGCTTAGAACGCGCAATAACTGTTTATGTGTTATAAATGTTTGTGTGAATATGTTGCTTTATTTGAAGATGTTTTAGCCTACTTGTCTTGGAATTTTCTAGAACCCTTTAAGCATAAATATCAAGTCACTAACAAAAGTGCGTCCAAATACTTTTCGAGTCTTTAGTTTCACCACAAAATTTGAACTTTATTTTTTCAAATCTTACTTTATCATTTCAGAAAAAAGGTTAACCCTGTCTCATATCGAAAGAAATTCAAGTTGGCCGAACTACGTAGGACCAGAATTCTCCCTCGTGAGATACGTAGGCAGCCTTTCAAGGCTCGGTCCCAATTTTAAAGAAATTTTATCTTTTCCAACTCTAACAAAGACATTAGAGTTTCATATCAATCGAAAATCAGAAGTACAACAATGAAAGATACAATCGACTTTGTCTCGACTCAAGTCGACATTTCTGATTCATTAAGCTCAAAATCAAATAGACAAATTCCTATCTATTTAGTTATTTCTCTATATATGTGGGCTAATTTATCTTCAAATGAAGCAACTCTAATGTGTTTACAGTAATGTTTGTGATATTTTGTATTATTTGTCATCGACACGAACTAACACATTTGTCTTTTGAGTTGTTTTTCTTTGTCAGGTACTCAAAACTGATCTGTGTTGAGAAAAATGGCTGAACATCCGTACTTCACAAGGTCCAAAGACCCCAAAGATTCCTTCTCCGACCAATATTTTGCAAAGGGCAAAGAAAAAGTGGTTGAAAATGTTGAGAATACTGATTTGATCGAAATTACTATGAATGACCCTATCATTGCTGAATAGAACAAGTTGATTGCACAATTGTTCCAACAGATTGCTGAAATGAGGGCTGAAATAGATAAGACCCGAGATTTGACTAATCTGACTATTGTTGCCAACATTCCTACTCCAGACAATGAAAGACATCCACTCCATTTTCCTACTTCGAATCCAACATCCGAACGTTTTCCAAACAATTCAACCACAATTACGATTCCAAAACCTCCCTTCATCAACTTAACCACCCCTAATCCACACCATGCTAGCTCCTTACACCAAAAGTTACCTACTCCTCAAAATCCAATTACCAACGTTTTCCAGAATTTTCCTCCGATCCATCAAATCCCTACTCAAATTGTCCAAAACCCATCTACCACTCAGCCCATACCTCTAAAAACCGCATTTCATTTTCCAATATCGCCAGAATCATACCCTTTCTCTACTACACATTTTGAACTCGATAATTGTGAGAAGAAGGAGAAGAAGTGGAAGGTCATGAAAGGAAAGGCTGAGCAAAGCATCAGAGAGGAAGTTATGAATGCAATGAAGGACGTTCAATACACCCCAGACATTATGAGGTTGAATTATGAAGATTTGTGTTGTCATCCACATTTGGAGCTTCCAGAAGATTTTAAAGTACCAAAATTTGACACTTTTAGTGGAGTTGAAAATCCTTTGACTCATTTCAGGGCTCATTGTGATCAACTTATTGAATTTGGGAAAGATGAGGCTTTGTTAATGCGACTCTTTAGTCGAAGTCTAAAAGGATAAGCTTTGGAATGACTTATTTCTATAGAAATCAAGCAATGGCCAAGTTGGAACGCTTTGGCTAAGGATTTCATTGAAAGGTTTGGTTACAATGAAGAATTCATTCCCGATCGATACTCTTTGGAGAGAATCAAACAGAATTCTACTGAAATATATCGAGACTATGCCTACCGTTTGGAGAAGAGAGGTAGCAAGGGTTAGACCTCCCATAACCGAGAAAGAGATTATTGAAGTCTTCGTGCATATTCAAGAGCCGGAGTACTACAATAGGATGTTGTTCATTTTAGGAGGAAAGTTCAGTGAGATAGTCAAAATTAGTGAAGCTATTGAAGACGGTCTCAAGACCGGAAAAATCATTCGAATGACTCCCCAAGATGAATCCTCGGGACCATTGAGGAGGAAGAGGGAAGATGTCTCCTCTATCTCATTTGAATCAAGCTAAAAATCAAAGAGGCATGTCGGTCTCAATGTTCGAAAGCCTTTACCATCCAAAACCTACCCTTTAGCTCCACAAAATTCTCACCCCATTTAACCAGATTACCAAGCTCCATCACCATATTATCCAAATTACCAAGCTTTATTGCCAAATTACCCAAATGTTCAATCAAGTTACCAAGTATCATTGTCAAATCACCCAAATGCCCCTCAAAGTTATCAAGCTCCACAATACCAAAATTTCCAAACACCAGCACATACTCGCCAAAATCCTCCCAGTTACCATCAAGTACCTTTATCTTCATGAAACAATTACAATCTTTCTTTTCAGGAGTTTTTGAAGAAACCTTCTCGAGTCTTTACTCATTTGGTTGAAAGTCGAACCCAACTCTTTGAGAGATTGAAAGAGGCTGGTTTGATACGAACAATTGATCCAAAAAATGTCAATGTCAATTTCAGACCCGATCTTTATTGTGCTTACCATTCAGGAGGTGCTGGACATACCACTGAGGATTGCATCAACTTGAAGCATAAAATTCAGGACTTGATTGATCAAAGAATTGTTACTCTTCAAGCTGTCACTTCCAATGCCGATGGTAATTCACTGTTGAATCGTGGAGGATTCACTATTAACATGATTGACCCAAAGTCTCAAGCACCTCTCCATCAAAATGCCCGAAACTATCATCAAATGCCTCCGCCTCAACAAGGCCATTGTGATCCTCCTCGTCCACATCTTGAGAAAAAACCTGCTCTAAATTTTACTCTTCTCATTGAAAGCCGGACAAAGTTGTTTGAGCGATTAATTGTGGCAGGTTTTATTCATCCAGTTGGGCCCAAGCCTGTTGATACTAGCTCCAAATTCTACCGAGCTGATCGAAGGTGTGCGTATCATTCCAACAGTGTTAGCCATGATACTGAAGACTGTATTAATTTAAAGCACAAGATCCAGGACCTGATGAACCAGAATATGGTCACTCTCCAGACCGCCGCACCCAACGTCTACAGTAATCCTCTACCGAACTATGGAGGTGTCACTATCAACATGATAGAGACGGAGGTGGAGTGGTGCACGGCAAAGACGATAGTTCCGGCTGGTCCTGACAACCTTGAGAGAGTTGTAGCTTCTCCGAGCATAAGTGAGAAACTCAATTTTACGAGCATGACACACCATCAGACTTTTGCTTCTGTGTTAAGAGAGGGTCAGGACAAGAAGGCGATTAATTATGTTCCAGCAAAGTCTGTGCCTCATTTATGTCAGTCCTTTCAGGTAGGGGAATATGACAATGATGACAATTTTGGAGAAGAAATTGGGGATCATTTTGAAGAAGGTGATGATGCGCCCAAGAAGATGATCGAGACACCAAACATACGAGATGCCGAGTCAATGGAGCAAGTTCTTAATTGGACTTCCACTCCGCTCTTGATTTCTCATTCATCTTGACAGATAAAGATGAATCTTATGTTATTTCTAAAATCGGGGGTAGTCCGAATGAGACCCGGAACCCACCTTTTATGTTATTTTACCTAATTATGTTTTAATTTCCCTCGTAATGTTTTGAAAAAGGCAAAATGGCTCATGATCATGGCCAAAGTTCGTATTTCCTTATTTTCAATGAAAAGCCTCTTCTATTGCGAAAAATTATTTTGCTTGCTTTAATTTTTTTCTATCAATAGTCTTTGTTTTTATTTCAGTAAAAATAATTTTAAACCTGTCAATATCATGTCATGTTACAAGTTGAATGAACAAAATGAAGTAGATGAAGATGAATTTGAAGAGTATGACGAAGATATCATGATATTGGAACACTTTGTCAAAGATTTGAAATAGTTCGAGACTTAGGATAAGTCGAATCTGGATGAGACAGAAACTATAAATATAGAAAAGGATGATTGTGTCAAAGAAATCAGAATCAAGGTCCATCCGAGAGAAACTCGGGAAAGAGAACTCAACATTTTACTTAAGAAAATACATCGATGCATTTGTTTGAACATATGTCGTGGTTGAGCTTAGAAATTCATCTCAAGTTATCAATCAACGTAGATGCTATCGAGAGCTATTATATTTGAAGATTCAGAGTTTCTTTTATTTCTTTCCCTGTAATTGCATCGTTTGTTTGAATTTGCCTTATGTTCTGTAGTTAGAAAATTATCCTTTGTAATGAACTACGTCTGACCTGAATTCTCAAGAATGAGATACGTAGGCGGCCTATATCGGCTTCGGTCACCCCTTCATATATTTTCAATATTTCCCTTTTGTACTTGAACTACGTTCGACCTGAATTCTCAAGAATGAGTTATGTAGGCGGCCTGTGTCGGCCTCGGTCATTTCCTTATTAAAATTCTTATTTCTTTTAGTCCTTAATGGGGGGAACTACATTTGACCTAATTCCTGCATCAACGGAATATGTAGGCGCCACAACCGTTCGGTCATATCTCCCATAAGATTTCTATTTTTTCTTTACAATAGAAACTGAGACAGAATTTTTGAGAGGGACTAAAAAATTCTCAAAAAAGAAGATCTTTACAACAAGTCAAGACTGAAGATACATTGAGAATCGCAACTGGGACAAAATTTTTGAGAGGGTCTCAAAAATTCTACGAGTTATATATCAACAGTTTGAGATATCCCAAGACATCTAACTGGGACAAAAGTTTTTGAGGATGACCTCAAAAATTCCTTCAAGCATCACTAGAAGTTTGTAGTAAATTTCGAATATTTCAAGCATATTAGAAGTTTAAAGCTAACTTCAAATATCTCAGGCATCGCTAAAGTTCATAGTCAACTATAACAATCTTTGACACCTTTGAATCTTAGAGTCAACTGCAAAACCTTTCATTTATAGCAGATTTTGGGAGGACCGTGTTAGATATTTCCCAAGATTTAAGGATTTTTGAATTCTCTATAACAAGCTACCGGATACACTGAAATTTCGAACCAAGGACGTTCATTTAAGCTACGCATGATATGACATTTGTCAGTGATTTTTGAAAATCCCTTTTTACGTTTTTGATATGTTATATATTTTGTATAATTTCATCTTATGTCTATCGAGGAGCAAGAGATCTGAGTGATCAACCGAAGATAACAAGACAAGGAGCAAGCGATTGAAGAACTCAACACAAATCAGTTTGTTTTAAAAACTAACAATTTTTCTGTGGATGCAGGTTTATAAGTTTCCCTCAAGATCATCATATTCCTCCATTTAATGAATATGGAGAAGTCAAAAGGGTGATGAGCTCTCCAAAATTGACAATTTTTCTGTAGATGCATGCTAGTCATTGAAGTTTTTTTAGAAGAAAAAGGAAACCATTCAGAATACAAGCAACAACACCTCGTTCAAATTCTCAGCAAAACATGAGTCACAATGAGTACAAATGTTCAAAATATGAACAAGTGAAAGCATCATCATCCTATCAATGGAGCATCAACATCATCCTGCTGATGGATCAACATTATCCTACCAATGGATCATCAATGAAGAATCATCATCCTATCAATCAAGCATCAACATCATCCCGGCGATGGATCATCAATCATTATCCTATTAATATAGCATCGACATCATCTTCCTATCATGTAGCAGTATTATCCTACCAATGGATCATCATCATCATCCTATCAATGAAGCATCGTCATCCACATCATATCAAGTCATCATCTACTGTGTCAAAACCGATGGAGGCTGACATCACAATATTTATGGGAAAGAACATTTACTGAATAAGGTAAAACGTATCACTTCTCTATTTAAATTATAGTTTCTACTAACAAGTTTATTTCATTCCTTGTCAAGAACATTCAAGAGGATGAATTCTCAAATCAAACCACAGGTACAGATGCCATCAGAAAAGATGCAACACAATGTGGAACTTTTCCTTAGCGCAAGCTGAGGAGTGAATATTCATCGAGCCATCCACCTCGTTACTATTGGATAATCATCAAGCCATCCACCTCGTTACAGTTGGATAATCGTCGAGCCATCCACCTCATTACAGTTGGAAAATCATCGAGCCATCCACATCATAACAGTTGGATATTCATCGAGTCATCCACCTCATTACAGTTGGAAAATCATCGATCTATCCACCTCGTTACAGTTGGATAATCATTGAGCCATCCACCTCGTTACAGTTGGATAATCATCGAGCCATCCACCTCATTACTGTTGGAAAATCATCGAGTCATCCACCTTGCTACTGTTGGATATTCATCAAGCCATCCACCTCGTTACAATTGAAAAATCATCGAGTCATCCACCTCGTTACAGTTGGAAAATCATCGAGCCATCCACCTCGTTACAGTTGGATAATCATCGAGTCATCCACATCGTTACAATTGGATAATCATCGAGCCATCCACCTTGTTACAATTGAAAAATCATCGAGTCATCCACCTCGTTACAGTTGGATATTCATCGAGCCATCCACCTTGTTACAATTGGATAATCATTGAGCCATCTAGATCATTGCAGAGATCACCGGAGTTTGCCATGTAGAAAACAAGCAATGACATCTTCAAATCCTTAGCAAATCATGAGTTGTAATGGACATACTGTGTTCGAAAGCAGTATCCATTATCTTTTACTCTCATTACTTCTTTATTTTCTCATCTAGTTGAAAAAAATGTTTATGCCTATTCATTAAGATATACTGATTTGTTATATGAATGATCTTCCTTTATTTTTTGACTCAAATCGCTAGCTAAAGTGGCACTATGTCTATTAATTATTAATTTTGAGTGTGCAGACATATACTGAACATACTTATGTGACATCTTTCACAACAAGACTACAAGAGTAACTGAAAAGCATCGTAAGAGATGCTACCACTTTTTCCAATTACAGTTTCTACTAACAAGTTTATTTCAAACTTTGTCGAGAGCATCCAAAAGGATGAATTCTCAAATCAAACCACAGGTGCGGATGACATCAATAAGGATGCAGTACAACGTGGAACTTTTTCTTAGCAGCGAACTGGGACATAGTCCAAAGAAGAGTATCAAACTCTTAGGGTACGAGCTGAGGAGCGATTTTCACCACAATCAAACCACACCCATATCAGAAGGCATGTGGGTTTTTCTTTAGGTTTATCGATTTCAGTTTTGCATTTGGAATTTTGGTGTTCACCGGAAGCAACTTTCTAATTCGAGTGACAATGCACTAAGAGCTTTGGAAATTATGTCCGCGTAAGTTCTTACTTATGGATGTGAAGAGCTCCACATTCATGGATAAGAGGTTGCATGCCTCTTTTTTTTCATACTCGACTAATTTGTCAATTTTCCAAAACCAAATGTTATCTTAGCATAATAGATTTTCTTTTCAACCGATCGAGTCGAACTACAAACAGCCTAATTCCTTGAGTCAAAGGATATGTAGGCAGGCTCAATGTTGAAAACTTGGTTATATTTCGACAATCTCTCTCAAATCTTAATCCCGAGCATTCTGATTTCTTCATAATTTGATATCGGTATAGCTTTTGAATTCTTTCAAAATCGTGCGTCAAATTAAGCATATCGAACTGCAAGTGGCCTGAATTCGCATATAGCCTGAGATATGTAGGAAACCCATTTTCGGGGTTCGGCCATAATTCTTAAAGTCCGTATCAAAGTCCCTCTCCTAAAGGATGAAGATGTGGTCGGTCAAAATTGGATTCGTCAATTTCATTTCCCTCGAATTTCGTTCATCAATCCAAGTTAAATGAAGGATAGTTGTTGACACCCAATTTTGGACCTCCACAATATAAATTAACCATCGAGCTTTTTAAAATTTGAAACGATTTGAAATAATTGACTTTATAAAATTCAAAAATATTTTTCAAGTTATTTTAAATAGTTTTGTATTTTTTTTATATAACTTTTAAACAATATATATGTTTTATATAATTTTGTATATAATTAGTGTAGTTTATGAATATTCGAAAACCGTCTCAAAAAGATTTTGTTAAATATTTGGTTAATTAGTTTAGTTATATAATAGTTTATATTTTAAATTGTTTAGTTTATAACTAAGTTATTTATTTTATTTCGTTAAGAGTAAGAAGCTCATTAATTAATTTATATTAATTCGTCCTATTTAATTTCTAGCTGAATTTATTAAACTAATTCAATTTGGTTAGATCTTTAACTTTGTTTGGCTATAACGGCAATCCTTTTAGCCCATTTTCAATTTCAAAAACCCATACCCAATTCCCTCAATTCCCAGACCCAATAGCAATTTATTTCAGCCCATTTCCAATTCTTT